>PVJC01009533.1:0-45700 GCA_004026665.1 Murina feae | reverse complement strand
CTTCACAGACAAGAAAAAGCTAAAAGAGTTCATCACTACCCAACCAGTATTATATGAAATGCTGAAAGATATCCTTTGAGAAGAGGATGAAGAAAAAGGAAAGTAAAAATTATGAACAACAAATACATATCTATCAACAAGTGAATCTAAGAATCAAGTGAATAAAAAATCTGATGAACAGAATAAACTGGTGAATAGAATCAGAGGCATAGAAAGGGAGTGGACTGACAATTTTGGGGGATTAAGGGTATTGGGGGTGCGTGAAGAGAATGGACAATAATCGTACACCTATGAGGACAGTGGGGGGGGGCAAGGACTGAAGGTGGGGTGGGAACTGGGAGGAGGGGAGCTATGGGGGAAAAAAGAGGAACAACTGTAATAATCTGAACAATAAAGATAAATTTTAAAAAATCAATATTTTAGAAGACGTAAAAGACGATGGTGGAACTTTTCTGGATCAAAGGGAGAAAATAAATGGTATAAATGCAATGCATATTCCTTAGCTATATCCTGGATTAAAATAGCAATTATATTGTGGGTATGTGAGAAAAATAACATGTTTTCTGGAGATGTATGTTTAGGTCTTCAGGTATGAGTGCTCATGGGGTCTCCAATTCTCAAGTAGGACAAACTATGTAGGGGAGAGAGTAGGAAGGGGTGGTCAATGTTGCAAACTATTGACAATTGGTGAATCTAAGTGATAGATACATGGGTTGTCACTATTCTTCAAATTTTTCTATATGTTTGCCTTACAGAAGTTTGGAAAGAAGAGCCATTCTTTCCTAAAGTATCACTCCTTTTTTTTTACATTAAAAACCGATCCTTTTCAGTAGGTGTCTATGTTTGTCTTATCCACCACGCTTCTAGCTTTTTCTAATATTAAGGCTCCTTGAAGAAACCCTCCCCCCTTTCTTACACTAAGTTCATATGGCTACAGAAGCACAGAGCTCAAACCTTGCTTCTCGGGATGTGTGAGCAACTGACGTGTGGCTAGAACTTATCCTGCACCACTGACACAGGGTCTCATTTCGCCAGGCTGCTGAGCTGGTAGGATGTTCATCTGCACCTGGTGGCAGCCATGCTGCCATTTCCAGGGAGCAGGTTGAGAATCCAGCCGAGGCAGAGGGATGTGTAACTGTGGAAGGAGGTATTCCTGGCAACATCGTCCGAGCATCTTGATTCAGCCTTGCTATCTATTTAGACGTTTCATTCACATGAGCCAACATTTCTTTGTTCATAAGCCAATTCAAGGTGAGCATGTGTCACCACCAAGAAGATCTGAGTAACAGAAAGAACCAGAGAACGCCACGGATGTGTGATACACAAAGTAACGACGCCCGGGTGACCTACTATGTTAGCTTGTGCTATTAGTTTAACTTGTTTTGTGGGCATTTAAGGAATCAAGGCTTCTTCAGCTGTAGCTGCATAATAAAAAAAAATATCCTGAGCGTGTAAGGTGGGCTGTTAAAGGAAATCTGGGTTCTCATATCTGCCTTTCTGAGTGAATTGGAATTTTCTTGATACTGTAGGTGGAATACACATACAGCTGCCTACAGCTGCGTCCATACCACCAGACTTTAAGTATCTAAATTTATCCTAACAGTCTCATGGTTTTTGTCCATGGATGTATAAGCAAATGTTACACATTCCAAGTTCAATATAAATATTTACTATTAAATACAGCTAATGCCAGTTTTAACATATTGCACTATATAATTTCACTTGTTGGGGAGAATGCATCCCACTGTTTTAAAAGTGAAGATCCATGGTTTAAAGCTATCTGTAGACACTTTAATTAGAAGAGAGTTACATACAGCCTCTATCACATAAGTCTGCAGCACTCCCAAGTACTTATTTTACGGAGCTTCCCTAAAATCGTCAATGTTCATGCACAGACTTCTACCCAAATTGTCTGAGAATCAGAGAAAAACCATCAAAGGCGGTTTTGCAGCGATGGCCAGCGCGGGTGCATCCATCTGTGCTCCCTTCGAAGAGCTGCAAACAGAGGCCGGGTGCCAGCAGCACAGAGTTATCGCTCTGGGTCTTCGCCATTGTTTACTGCATTATTCTCGAACAGAAACCTGTGTCTGTGCTCCACCCAGCACCCCCACATAGCAACATCAAAGGAGTGGAAGGCCCTGCACAGCCCATCCCACTGAATTACATGGAGCTCAAAGTCAGGGCGGCGGGCGCCTTCCAAAACATGTCAAGATGAAAAATGGGACCCGAAACATTTATTTTGAGTGTGACATGGGGGATCTATGATTCTATTCAAAAGGGACAGGGAAGACAAGTCAACCTTAGAATGTAAATTGAAATAAAGTCAGAGTAAATGCCAAGCAAGGCGGAGGAGTTGCCAGCGTTTTCGGGAGGGTGAAGGCGCGCCCCACAGGCAGCAGGGGGAATGAAAGTGGGGAAGATGGTTCTGCAAAGGTGTCTCCCATTCACATACACACACATACACACATGAGGACAAAGGGTTCCTCTTCTCTAGGACGAGGCTGATGATAACTCTCCATTAAAGGCATGCTCAGGAAAAGCACCCCACACTCCTGGCTCCACATAGAATGAGTTTTCTTTTGCTAGCAATGGCTGGGATTAAGCTTCTGACCTTTGTGTATGTTTAAGGCACATGGAGAAGCAATGCCTCTAAAAGTGTGAGAAGGGGAGGTGACCCCCACAGCCCTCACTAGGTGTCTCTGTGCTTGGGAAATCCGATGGCTTGTGTTTTGGCTGGAGCGTAAGGACTGGATTCCCTTTACCACAGGAGCAAGGGGGAGTTGTCATCGAATTTCAACACCATGCACAGTCTTTGCCTCAAGAAGGAAGAAAATGGCCAAACGTTCCTATGGGTTGCTGAATCTATAGCCGAGCACGGACGATGTGCTGGGGCATGCAGGGAAAACCATTCTGGCTTGTCCCCCATGGCAGTGGCCCTGCCATCATGAGTGAGGACAGTCACCTTCCAGCTGAGGGTGGAGGACTGGGAGTAACTTGGGGAATTGGGGGAGAGGGGTGTTGCATTTTCAAAGGAAACACAGCATCAGAAGCTCAGAAGCCTTCCTGCTGCCCTCCCATCCCCATCTCATTGAGATCAAAATAGTGAGTGTATGGTCTGATCACACACAGGACGCCACCTCTGTGGGACCCACGACTCCATCTCACACACCGCTGTCACGGTCTACTGAGAAAATCAATGTGATGCCACTGAGCCAATGCCTGTCACAGAACAGGAACACACTGTGCACCGGGGGATGCTCACTTAGTTAGGCTTCCTTCGAAATGGTCTTCATATTTGTGATTGATTTCTTTATTTTTAAAACAGACTTAGACTCAGGAATCTCATCAATTTTTTCATTGTTTTTATTCTATTTAAAAAAAAATGTGTAGCTTTCTCATCAACCAAACTGGATTGACAGTGATACAATCGCCTTCCTTTACAAATAAGTGCAGCCAAACTCATTAGCCTTTAGCATTTTCCAATCCTATTATTTGTAGATTCTCTTACTTTTCAATGTAAATAAAACAAGCTGGGGATGAAACATTTATTCTGGCATCACACCAACCTAATTAAACTGCAGTTTCATTAGGCTGCAGCAGGCGGCTGCGAAATAATGTAATTGACCTATTAAAAGTTACAGCCTTGGTTCAGTTTTCTGAGCTAGGAGAAATTACAACGTGATTTAAAATGCCTAGTTACCTTAACAAAACCAGCCGAGAGCAAAGAACCAAGAGTTACAGAGAACAGAGGGAGTCCAATTAGAAAGGAGACAGGTAACAAGACACTCTCCCCAATCCCAATTGCCGGAGAAGAAGCAATAAAATGTAAAATGGAAGTTAATGGTCTAGTTATTTCTTCCATTGACCAACTGTTGTTCAGACATGGGGGCTTGTGTGAGACACTGTCCCAAAATTTAGCAGCGAGGTGGTTTAATGAGCAGACATTTGTTCTTTGCCCAGTGTCACTTCACTTCTTTGGTACCTGCGGGCAAATGCTACAGGAACCCACCCTTTTCCCAGCCTCAGATGAAGCCAATGCCATGTCCTAAGGTTGTGCCTGTGTTCCAAGCTGACTGATCAGAGCACGGCATACCCCTGACCACAATGATTGATTCATTCTAGGACCAATCAGAACTGCTTCTGGGCCTTCTACTGAAGTGAGAGGAGAGACAACCTCTGTTGTCCAGTTGGCATTCAGAGTGGAGAAGGCCTGCCTCTGTTGGTAGCTATCTGCCATCCTGTAGAGAGAACCCACCTGAGAATGAAGTTGATGCCAAAGGGAGAGGCCCGGTGAGAATGAGAGGGAGAGAGAACAAGTGAGAACAATAGTCCTTCCCAGGTCATGTTTAACCAATACTCCCCACGGGCTTGGAACCTCTGTTCTAGGTCTAGGCCACCTATGAATGACTGGATGAGTTCCTCAAGCTTCCTTCACCAGCTGGCTTTCTAAAGACCACTCAAACAACTTCGCTCATTTGCTTCCTCATCCACTCATTCATTCAACATGCCTCACTTCCCCAGTGACTAAGGCCCTTTGCTAAGCATGGAGGATCTAGTCAAAAGCTCCCCACAATGTAATATAATGTTATACAGCTTAAAGCTGACCGGTTATTAGTTAAATACTCACATCATAAATACAAAATTGCATGGTGCTATAGGAAAGGAGATCTGCTTTAACACAGGATTGGCTGAAGCAGGGATGATCTTTCTGAAGAGGTGATGTTGATCTGGGAATATAGAGAATGAGACATAGCCTTGCCAGCCTGGCTGAGCATCGACCTATGAACCAGGAGGTCATGGTTTGATTTCAGGTGAGGGCACATGCCCGGGTTGCAGGCTCGATCCCAAGTAGGGGGCATGCAGGAGGCAGCTGTTCAATGATTCCCTCTCACCATTGATCTTTCTACCTCTCTCCCTTCTTCTCTCTGAAATCAATAAGATATATTTTTTAAAAAAGAATGAGACATAGCCAAATATTGAATAGGGGAGGATAGAAAAAGTTGCCTTGTCAGAGGGCAGATGACTAGTTGGTGATGTGGGGTGGAGTGACATGAGATGAGGCAGGACAGCAACGGTGCATCAGACAGATTCTGGCAGGAAAGGAGACAACCATATTGTCAGTGCAAAGGGAAGTTAGAAATTCTTACCTTACCATCGCCCTCTCTGGTGATGGCAGCTGGCAGGCTGGTCTGCTAGCAAGTGTGTGGTACCTCTTTAAGGACATCTTAAAACAACCAGTGGTGATTTGAGGGGCAATTATGTCTGAAAATTGGGCAAATGTTGGCTTTTGATGTCACCAGTTAAGTATTATAATAGGTTTTATAATCCGTGACAGGGGAGCCTCAGTGAGTTTAAGGATGTTTTATCCACCTGACTTTGGAGGCAGGATGAGGGGCCTCCAGTTCCAAGGGCATCTGGTAATATTTGGAAATTGAAAAATAAAATGTATTAGTTCAAACTTTTTAAGCAGCAAAGTCAAAATTAATAACTGCTTAATTATATTTCGCCAAAATGCAATATTATGTCAGCATCATTAATTGTTAAATTTAGAATTCATAAATATTTTATGATGTTGGCAGGCAAGTAGTAAGCTATTTTTTCCCCTCTTACAATTATTTCCAAGTTTATGCGATGATTGCTGAGGAATAGTGGCAACTCATAAATTTGCTGAGTTATTAAGAGTTAATTCACTTCAACAGCAAACTTATAAAAATACCTTCAAGCCTATAGTGAAGTAACATTTGTTTTATATAAAATTCGGGGGAGTTTTAAGACAGTCCATATCAGGCTTTCTCAACACTACTCACATTTGGGGCAAACAATTCTTTTTTTAGGGGCTCTCCCGTGCCTTGCAGGGTGTGTGGCAGCTTCTGCCTAATAGGTACCAGTGGACCCTCTTCCCTCAGCTGTGACGAGCAAAAATATCTCTAGACAAACATCCCCTAGGCAGGGACACGGGAGCAAAGATGTCTCCTGGAGAACCACTGGCTGGCTTATATGAGTGCCCAGGGCGAAAGAAATTCTAGAAGTGATTCTGATTGTATTAGATATATGATCAGTGACAGCCTCCTGCAGAGACTTAACACCAATGCTCAGAATCAGGGACACATACCCAATTTTCACCAAGTTCAAGAGTGTCCAGGAAAGTCTACCTCTGGTTCCAGATGACCTCCATCGGCACAGGGGAGAGCACCCACTAATGGGCTGAGCAGGACACAGGAGGGAGGCCCTGCCGCGGCTGAGGAACCAATAGGTCACCTGTTTATGAGAAGACGCTGCAATATTTTCATAGGAAAGGCAACATGAGCAGAACGGGAAGATCGATACCTGCCTTCTGCAAGGGAAGGGCGGTCCCTGACCAGCACTTGCCTGTTGTTTGTTTCACCTCAGCTGGGCCAGAAGGCCCACAGCAGAGGCAGGGGTGAGAGAGGGGTGGGGGGGATCCTTCTTTCCCACAGCAGCAGTCAAGGTGATGACAGCAGGAGCCCTAAACCAGCGGCCAGGAACAAAAGCCCCAAGAGCAGCCATATAAAGAGCCCACCAGGACTCCTTAAGAAACCACCTGCCCTTAACAGTTGTCAGGAAGGCAAAGACTAGGAAATAAAGACTAAAAGCACAGCCAGACTTTGCAGCCCACCAAAGGGGCAGCATTCCTAGGTCGGGAAACTTCAGTGGAGGAGGCTGTCAGGGCACACACCTCCCACCCACTGGACTCCGGCTTGCTTGCCTGGCCCCTGCCTACCCACAGGTTTGCCATGGAAGACAGGGGCTAGGAGAGGAGGAAACAGAAACGAGGCTGGGGAAACCTTTAGGACATCCTTCTCAAATCAGATGATTTTGACACTCATCATCAAAAGCAAAACTTATTCTTTACAAGACTTCAGAGGGTCACCTTTGCCATGATTACTTTAGAGGAAGAAGAGCAAAAAGCCCAAACAGGATGCCCAGAGGCTGCGGCTCCGCTCACTCACTTCCATCTCATTCGCTAAGAATCCCATCCCATGGCACGGGGGCACCAGTTAAGCCTGGGCATGCGTGCAAGGGCACATGCTTTGGACATAACCCAGTGTGGGCTTGAACCTCAGCTCTCGTCCTGGGTTGGCTGTGTGGGTGGGTCCAGGGAACATACTGGACTTCTCCAAGCCTCCATGCTCTCACTGCTGGAATGGGTGGGCGAATACTACGACCTCTCGGGTGGATATGTGGGGTTGCTTTATATCGTCCACAAAATGCCTTCACAAAAGGGTCCCTCCATTCGGTCCTTATTCTTCACGCCTCCTGTGAAGTTTCTGGTTCAATAATATTGAGAAAACATGCATTTATGTCTTTTTTCCCTACTTGTCTGTTTACAAATGGGAGCTTAAGGGATTATATCTTAGGGGGCTTTTAATATTGTGTGTTATTATTGTAGCTGTGCACATCAGCATGGCTTAATGATCAACTAGCCATTGCCCACAAAATCATACAGAAGCATCCCTCTCCAGATAATCGGTAGATCTGTGCTAGAACACAGAATTACCTGGAAATAGTTATCAACAGCTGAGGCAAAGAAAAGTTAAGACGAAAAAGAGAGAGTGTGTTTTAAAAGGGACTGAAGGGAAAGAGTTTGGCGTAAGTATGACAAGATATGGAGGTAAAAACAAAGCAGGAGAAAAGACCATTTCAGTAGCTTCATTTTTTTTTTGAGCCAAGATTTCTTTTAGTTATTAGAAAACTCTTTAAAACCATTCGATGTTGAATAAGCGTGTTTTTGTTATCTATTTGGTTCTGATCTTAATGAAAGCTGGGAGAAAGGACATGAAATAAGAAAACCCCGTCCCATTTTCTATTCAGCACATGGTGGGAGGTTCAGGACAGAATGCTTGTGCGGAATTAAAATGCAAAACGTAGCTCCATTTGTACCATGGACCTTGACATACTTCTCCAAAACACCCTTAGAAGCACATCCGTGCTCCATCCACCATCGAGCCAAGGACAGAGAGAAGAGAGCAGCATCCGTCCATAAGCTGATGAATCAAGAAACCCTTGGTCCCTGCTGGTTATTCCAGAGACACTGCTGTGCTAGCTTCCCCCTCCCCGCTCTCAGACTCTCACACCGCAGTCCGTTTTTCGTGTCCCCAAGAAAAAATGTTTTGCACTGACTTGCGACAGCTTCCTGAGACCTTCCCATCTCTACGTAAAGACTTGCTGCGTTGTTAACTGTCTACAACTGGTCAGAATGCAGTTCTTATTGGTCCCCCGCATAAAACTGTGAGACCCCTGAGGACAAGGACATCATCTCATATGTGGCTCTAACACTCAGAAGGAATTCATCCAATGGCTCATAAAGGAAATGCTCACCACTGCGTGACATCCTTCATGACGCACCCTGCTCGTTACTAGTAGGGTAACCTGGTCAAAATTAGTTAAGCTCTCTAAGATCCATTGGCATCACTTCTAATAGGATCCGCTTTCCCTTTTCTTCTGAGCACAGGGGAGGGTAATAAGACAGCAGAGCAGGCCATGTGACTCGTTCTGCCCTCCTGGACCTGGTGGAAATGAAACGTGTCACTTCCTGGAAAAATTATGTCACGGCCCATGTATGCTTTCTGGGCCAACATGTATGTATCACAATGGAGGTTCCTTAAAAATGAAGCCACTGGCCATGCTGAGCTACAACATGAAGGAGAGCTTCTCTGGAGAGGGGCTCCGACACGCAATGTTCTTCCACATCAGGAATTAACCTGTGTTGAGCTATGCCACTGAGACTTCAGGGCTGTTTGTTTCCACCGCATTATGGAGCTTTCCCTGGCAGATACAGACTAGAGGGCTGGAAGGAAGATGCACATCACATGCAAAGGGCTTGGCATTAGGTATTGTACTTAGATTTTATAAGCTATTATGGCCAAATATTAGGACCATTAGTCCAAAATCTAAACTTTTGCTTTTAGTAAGAACTCAAAACCACAACAGATGAAAGTATGCAGTGAGCCATCAGTATTATATAAGGCATCACTTAGCTACTAGGACAGAGGCCCCTCCTCCACACATTATAGTAGACTAGATGCCAAGTGCATGAAATTCTGGCACAGGGAGGGTCCCTAGCAGCTGCCAGCCAGAGCCTCCCTTCCCCACCTCCCTTCTCCGGCTGCTGGCTGCCAGCTGGGGCCTTCTTTCCTTCTGCGCCATTCCCGGTAGCCAGCACACATCATAGTGAGTGATCGAACTCCCAGTTGGTCGAACTCCTGAGGGGACACTTTGTGTATTAGGCTTTTATCTATCTAGATATCACAGGATAGGAAAGGGTGGGCATGGCCTTGAACCATACAGTCATTCAGGGACCCAGGAAATCCACCATTTTCAACAAATGGCTTGATCTCCTTGCAGAAGCTGTGAACCCCAGCACATTTCTCAAAGTGACCACATATGAGATTCCCGCTGCTGGTTATTACAATAAGATGTGGACAGGAAACATTGCCAACCAAGATCCACCCCTGGAGAATAGATAAACACCTTTATCCCACATCGTAGTGCTATTTCTTCTGATCTGAAACTTCCATTTTAACTCTTTTTTTTTAATGTTTTTATTTATTGACTTTAGAGAGAGGGATATAGAGAGAAAGAAACAATGATGAGAGAGAATCATTGATCTGCTACCTCCTGCACGCCCTCTACTGGAGATGGAGCCTGCAACCAGGGCATGTGCCAGGACCAGGAATGGAACCAATGGCCTCCTGGTTCATTGGTCTACCCCTCAACCACTGAACCACACCGGCCGGGCTGCCAGTAAAACTTTAGACAGTGAGTGGCAGGGAAAGAGAATGTCATAAAAGTAGAGAGTGGCCCTCATGCTCACCTGGGCCAACCTCAGCATACCTGAGCAGAGATAGAGTAAGGGGCTCAGCTAAAGTGAGTAAAGGGTAACCCCATTTTACAGATGAGAAAACTGAGCAGTAGAGAAGTTAAGTGGCTTGCCATGATCCCACAGATAATAAGTGGCAGGGCCAAAATGGAAAGCAAATCTTCCTGAGTGTGTAGCTCACACATCAGTCTTCCCCTCCCCCTAAGCTTTCCTCTGCCTGCTGAAGAGCTAAAATCCTCCAGAGCGAAAGGACATTCACAGGCATGAGAGTGGAACTGGCCGCTTGACAATCATGCTGCCCGTCTGGACACCGATGGGAGGTGTGTTTTAGAAAGAATCTGACAGAGTAAGGGAGAGCACACCCTGGATTGAGGGGGCTAAGTGTGCCTCGGGTGCATTCACTGGCTGTCCTTCAGCACACCTATCCCGTCCACACTGGTGAAAGCAGGAGCAGGACAGCAGAGGACTGTCCCTGCGATGCCAGCGGGTGTCACTGCATCCCCACGGTGCTCAGAAGGGGGCGTGCAGCAAACAAGCAGCCTGTGACATGCCAGGATCCCAGCTCTCCGGGGGCTGAGCGTGAACTCCACACACCTTGCCGTCTCCATGAGCTGCCCCTGAGCTGTCTTCATGAGCTGTCTCACCCCTGTGCCCGTCACAGAGCAGGCATCCACCTGTGATCACCACCAGCAGTGCTGTCCGGGCTTCTCCAGCTCTCCTAACACGCTGCTTCCTTCCAGGAGTCCCGCTGAACATATCAAGCTAAGATGGATGAAAGGTGCCGGATTCTCAGAGACCTGGATTTATGCTGAATGAGATGAATTTGGAAAGCCTTTCCCAAGCCTCAGCACACTCCTGGAGTGTTACCTGCATAAATAGCTGACTTCCCCAGGCCTGTTACTTAAGAGAATAGCCAGGGGAAGGGCAAGATCTTTAAAGCAACTCCTTAGAGCAGAAAGAGACCCGGTCAGGGGCGGGACGGAGCCTTGGCCTGTCACTTACTTTGCTGGGGAGGTTCTAGTGTCTGCAATGGCACTTAGCCAGGGATGTTTGGGACAGCCACGGCCACTCCACCACACTCCACGTCTGCTGGCCACTTTAATAGCATCTACTCAAGGGGCAATGCCCTCATGACAGTGGGTAATGGGCTTCTCTCTCCGGGGTCAGAGGTCTAGGGGGATAGAGGCACACGGTAAGGCTGTCCTATCTGTCTGTAAAAGGTTGACCTGCTCTCTCTCTTTCTCTTTTTTAAATGTTTTCAGGGTTTTTTTTGTTTGTTTGTGTGTGTGTGTGTGTTTTTTTTTAGAGAGAGAAAGGAAAAGGGATAGAGAAATAGAAACAGACATGAAAGAGAAACATCGATTGGCTGCCTCCTGCATACCCCCTACTAGGGATCGAGCCCCCTACCTGGGCATGTGCCCAACCTGGAACGGAACTGCAGACTTCTTGGTTCATGGTCAACACTCAAGCACCTAGCAACACCAGCTGGGCTTGGTCTGCTGTCTTGACTGAGAGACCCACTTAGACTGGAGTACCAGGTACTTGAGGAAGGTATTTAGTTTGTTCACTGCCAAGTCCCCAGCATACAGAAGAGTGCTAAGAACACAGTAGGCACTTAATAAATAATGACTGAGTCAACATCCACAGAAGCAAAAGCAGGAAGATATGATAATGTAGCTACCTATCTGAGAAGATCTAGCAAATATCAAACATATCCGGTTATGGTTCATGTAAATAATGCAATTACTTAGAAGAGGTAAAATATAGCATAACATATTATACACATATCACATATATCTATACACTTAGGACAGAGTTTGTAAGGTAAGTGTTCAATAAAAGCTAGATATTCCTATTATTTTCATGTGTACAGCTTTGATTTTGTAAATAGATTAAAAAATTTGTGATCCATTGACATTTTCAAAGTTGCACATACTCACTGAAGAAAAAGTAAAAAATACATAATTAGATATTTGACAGCTTGGGGTATCATGAGCTTATTATGTATCCCTTACAGAGTTTGATACATAATAGCTGCTTTAAAATATTCATGATGAAATCTGATATTGCTATAAATTGCTTAAATGAATGATGTTAAGACCCTAGTATGGGAGGTGATGTGACATTTTGAAATAACGTTTTGACAGACCTTTAAGGACTAATACACAAAGGACCCAGGACACTTGCTAAGTATGTGTTTGAAGAAAAATACGTATTATGTCATTTCATCTGTATTTGAGTTGACGTGTATATGACACATCGTAAAGCTATAAAGAATGTGAGAGACTGTCACCAAATGGTTAACGAGATGGGGAGTGGCATTGTGTTAGCGCTGTATAAAACAATGATCATACTCATGGTCAAGGTAATTCATCAAATATTACCAAGAGCTATAATAACTGGAAAAAGAAAAATCACCCCCATCAGACCACCCATGGAAATGACTAGTGTTTTCACATATCTTTTTTTATGAATTTATTCAAGAAATATTCACCGGATGACTGCAACGGGACCTGCACTCTGTGGGAGCTTTCCTCTTCCTCTACATAATAAATATTTTCTGACAAACACCTTCCCCTTATGTGATCAGTTTAATGAGGCGTGCCTACGGGAGGCTCCTGAGAACCCCAAGATTCTCCAGGAGGAGCCGGCTAGCTGTGAGGAGTCCTGGAGAACTGGTGAGCAATCGGTCCTGGATTTCCCGTCTGAAAACCGCCCCTCCCTTCTCCACCACCCCAACCCACACAGCCTTGTTTCGTCAAAGCAGAATGACTCCAGTCACCCAAGAAGGAGCATCTGAAACATCCACCATATAGTCCCGGGTTCTATTCTGGTCAAGGCACGCACCTTGGTTGCAGGCTTGATCCCCCGGCCATGGTCAGGGCTTGTGCAGGAGGCAAACAGTTGATGTGTCTCTCTCACATCAATGTTTCTCTCTCTGTCTCTTCCCCTCCTCTCTCTCTATAAATCAATGGAACAAATATCCTCAGGTGAGGATTAACAAAACAAAAAGAAACATTCACAATGTAGAAATCACTCAGGGCACTGGGCCCCTGCCATAGATCATGGTCACCAGATATCCATGGCTGATAGGAAGGGCCACTCTCTGGGGACACCATCCACAGCACCCCCTGCTGAGTCATCCCCCGTGGGCTCCCCTCGGTCTGGCTCCCCAGTCCTGCCTGGGTCCCCAGGCGGGCAGAGCCTAGCCTAGCCGCAGCTCACACTGTTAAGGGGAAGAGCCCCTGACGATTTCCACAGAGGCCTTTGGGGAATAGACCCCCTTTGTAGTTATCAAAACAAATTATGTGCTGCACGCCTGAGATGATGCGGGCTCCATGAGGCCCTCCCAGGGGTCCTGCAAACTCTCAAAGTGGATTCCAGCCTTTTGTAGTGGAAAGGCCCGTGGAACCAGCACTCTGATCTGAATGGAGCTGGCTCCTGAACGGTTCTGGGGGAGTCTGTATTTAGAGTACAGTCACGTGGTTCTGTAAATGAGGCACTCAGGGCCCCCATTAATGAGCTATAACTGCCATTTAATCCAAGGCCTGGGAGGGCTAGCATCTGTCTGCTCAACACCCCTTCCTTCTCCCACCCCGCCCCAGGGCCAGGCACCACCAAGGAGGGTAGTTCAAAGTGAACCGAGTCTTTCAAAGTAAAACAGCTATAACAATCGAGGAAAAAATACTGGTTCTTGCCACACTTAAACAAACGCCACATGGCACATCCATCCCGCCATCTGCTAGAAGTTTTCCTCGGTGGGAAGTTGGCAGATATTGCATAATCATCTACAGATGACTGATAATTTTTAGCCAAGTCTAAATCAAAAAGTGCTGGGTCTCCATGTGTCATTTTATAAAGCTAGAGATATATATGATCAACCATAAAACAGGCTATTTTTCTCACTACACATACATCTATAAATTATATTTCATACAGATTTGTGTGTGTATATATATTTGCATATATATATGTGTATATATATATGCAAATATATATATATATTCCACAGTGAACTCGTTACAGTTTTGGAGCCTCATTAGAGACGCAATAATAATAATAATAATAATAAACCTGTACATTTGGATCTTGTGTCTAGAAAACACTTCATTTTATCTGTTTCAGTTGCTCCAGGAGAGGCATGGGGTCCAAGGCTGCGCTCCGCTGGGTGCTCAGAGAGGTAAAGCAGTAAAAACACTCATTTTCAGGAGGAAAGTGGGTTTTGCAGTGAGAGGGGTGCGATGCACAGTGGGGATAATTTGTACAAACTGAAAAGAATGGATTCATGGTCAATGAAACGGTGTCCTTGCAGAACACTCGAGGCTCCCTAATATATGGCAGAATTAGTGCCGTCGGATTTCACCGAGGCACTTGGCCCACGCGCTCCATTATTTAAGCAGCGCTGTCAGTCATGAAAGAATACTTCACGGGCATGACAACAAAACGCTATCAATACTGAAGGTCGTCCTCTGAATCAGAGCGGAATGCCAGGGTTTCCTAACGACTTCTTCTCAAACAAATTACCGGCAGGCTGGGCCGAAATGAATTTTATTATCGAGGACAAGTGAACTGTACAGTACTTATAGCAAACACATTAGAGGATTAAAATTGATTGAAGGAGATTGGATTTGAAAAGGTATAAGTAGGGGAGACATGACAAATCTGCTCCAAGGGAGCCTGTTAGAAGGGGAACTCACTCAGGACCACCCCCTGGAAGACTGGCTTCGCTTGCTCCGGAGGGAAGTGGAAGAGTGGATGCTGAAGGGAGGTCCAGTGGTGACACTGCAGATGTGCTGTGGCTGCAGGAGGGGCACCTCAGGTTGAAGGACTCCCTGTGACAATAATTACACTCTCTCTGTGCTATCTGACCTCCCAGTAAATTACCAAGCAATGATTACATGGACATCTCCCCAGAAGTCTGTCTAGGATGCTTCAGTCCATCCAAGGAGAGCTGAGGAAAGCTCAGGTCCCTCCTGCACGGATTAGCTATGGACAACCCAAAGAAGAAAGGACAACACATCTTAACTGCATTCCACATGGCCAGCACCCTCCACAGGCTTCCTGTGAATAACTGAAAGAATCCTCACACCGCGGAGGGCACTGCCAGTGTCCCCATTTTACAGGAGAGAACACTGAGGTCAGAGAAACCAAGAAAATGCCCCATTCGCATGGCTATCAAGAGGCAGACACAGAATTCCAAGTAAGGCTGCTGGCACCAGAAGTTGTGTTCTCAACTGCAGCACTCTCCGAGGGTTATAAGCACACCAGAAAGCAAAACTTGCACTCATGTGGTTCCTGGGATGAAACAGGAAGTTGAGGGATGACTTCTGATATATGGAGATATATGTTCAATCCATGACTTCATGTAGAGGATCTGAACGAGCTATATGGCACCACCTCCAAGGTGGCCCCCATGACACCTTGTACTGATTCCTCCCACATTGTATCTGGGTCGTTGGTCTATGTGGCAGAACATGGCAGAAGTGATGGTATATCACTCTAAGATTAGGTTATAAAAGGCTGTGGCTCCCATCTTAAGATACATATTTACCTACCTATTCTTCTCCCTCTCTCTTGAGAAAAGCCAGCTGCCAAGTTGCCAGGACACTCTGGCAGTCCTGTGGAGAGGCCCAGGTGGCCATGAGGCAAGGCACTGAGGTCTGCCAACATCCACAGGCATGAGCTAGGAGGCAGATCCTCCAGTGCCACCCAGCTAAACTACTCTCAACACCCTGACCCTCAAAAACCATATGGAATAATAAAAGCTTTTTGTTTCAAGATAATCATCTTGGGAGTAACTTGTTACACAGCATTAGCTAACTAATACATGCTTTACCACAAAGCTGAACTCTCAAAGACCTTAAACAGTGGGGTTGGTTCATAAAGTCCTCAATGACTAAACTAAGACACAATGTAACTAAATGAGGCATCCTATTCTGAACTCGAGAGAGATTGTGTGGTGTGTAAATATGTATTCCTCCATTAAATATTTTTCACCATCAACTGGATGTCAGGCACTATTACAGTGCTGGGATGTGGCACTAAAAAGAAAACAAGGTTCTCTTCCCTGTAACAGAGTTTGAAAATAAGTAAGAAGATAAATGAGAAAAAAACAAGGAGATAGTGATGAGTACTATGAAAATCAAAGAAAGCAATGAAATAGGGATGATGGTGCTTTTCTGGATGGGATAGTCAAGAAAGGCCCCTCTGAGAAGGGATATTTGAGAAGAGGCCTGAATGATGAGAATGGCCAGCCATGAAAAGATCTGAGAGAAACACATCAAATGAACTTGGCCTAAACTTGAATCAGTAGTAATAAATGCCTCTTAGCACAATTGAACCTCACGTTCCCCATCTATATGTGTGGCACAATAATAATCTGCCTCCCAGGATAAAGGCAATGACATAAAATTTTAAATATAAAAGAAATGTGTAAATTGAGATCTTTATTTTTCCCACATTCACACACAGTACGATTGCTTTGTTCCAGCTCTGAATCCCCAAGGCTGGGGCAAGGCTATCCCCAAGCCAAAGGCTATGCAAGGAATGTGGACAGCCTGCTGACTTAATAGGATATCCATCTCAAGGGGAACTAACTCAGTTATGAAATAGTTTGACCATTAATTTCAATGATTTGACTGTGTAATATAATGTTTCAAACCTAGAACACAATTTAAACCAGGACAGGTAGTCATTACTTAACTTGGAGTCTGCAAATTCATCTCCAACATGTCAATTTTTTTTGTAGTCTCTGTTCAAAGACTTGCCAAAAAAAAAAAAAAGATATGGGAAAAATATTTCAAAGCCCATGAAATATAGCATCTCGATATCATATGGTGCCTCGAATGCTACTGTAGATAAAAATGGTGATAGAAATTTTTATTAAAACAGTAAGCAAAGAGTAAGCTGCCTGTCAAGCACAGATCCCGCTTTCCATATAGATGAGAGGAAGGAAGAGCAGAGACCAGGAATGGGCTGGGGTGCGGATGTGCATAGCCTGTGGTAAACAGGGTGGTGGGACAGTGAGGAAAGAGTTAACATGAGTACCCAGCAGCAACACCTACTAAAAAGAATGAAGAGAAACAAAGAAAACAAATGTTTCAACTCATACTCCAAGAAGCAAGCAGCCTGAAACTAAAAGTGTACTGCATATTGACCGAGAAAGCCTCTACTGATGAACAGATCCAACATTTCAACCTAAGGACATGTGAGAAGAAAAACAAAGTGGGGGAAATCAAATTGGATGGATGGCAGTGGGACTAGCCATAAAATTACACCGATGGGATGAGGAGACTATGGCTTCGCCTCCTAAAAGCATTGCTTCTGGTGGGATCACCTCTGGAATTGAGGTGTGGTCAGGTGAAGCTGTTCCCTGTAGGCCTTAGCGGCTGTTCCCCAAAACCTCTGCTTCTCCTTCAGGGTGAAAGGACAGGTGTGTTTCCTTGCCTGCTTGAATTTAGAGGCAGCCACATGTCTTGCTCTGGATAATGACATGGGAACAGAGGTGGCACATGTCACTTTGGGGCAGAAGCATTAAGAACCGGTATGCAATTAACCTTGTTCTTTCCTTGTCCCAGTGACTGTAGAAGAATGAAAGTGGAGCTTGTGACCCTGAGTGAGGGAGAAACCCTGCTGAACTCCCAGCCAGCCTGCAATGGACATGGAGAAGGTGTGAGAAACACATGGTTCTTTTAAGCCATGGAGGTTGGGGTCTGTTTGTTGCTGCAGCATAAGCTGCTTTATCCTGACTGATGTCCTCACTTAGCTACTAATTCTTCTAGCCCCGTTTTGCATAAAGTGGGGCTTATAGCAAAAGTTATGGAGGAAGGTATTTTACATTTTGGTATGTTACCTTTTACGTACGGCACAGTTTTCTGCTTTCCAGGTTCTTCACTTTCCCTGCTGCAAATGCTTTTTGACTTTTAAAAGCAGGTTCTTACTTTGCATTTTTCCTTAGCACCAAGGATGGGGGAAATACCTCACATATTTTCGTTCAAAACAAAAGACCATATTTGTGATACATATGTTGCGTTGGCAAGGACACTATGGCGTTTTAGTATCATTGCATTCAGTCGTTCACAATGAGGGCGGACAAGTACGCATGGTTCTTACCGTCACCAAGCTCATAGTCTTCTGAGAAAGACAGAAAATCAAAGAGGCCAGCACCTAAGCAATGAATTCTATGACAACACACAGAAAATATTTTGAGCTTAAGGTTGGGGGCGAGGTGGGTGGAATGGCTAGAGATGGCTTCTTGGAAGGGAGCAAAGGCCAAATGGACACAGGAATGAAGAGGGGACAGAATGTTCCAGACAATGGCATAGACAGTCGAGATGGGAGAATGCAAGGCTTTAAGAATAACTAGACTTTCCTGAGCGTGGCTGATTTGCAGGAGGGATGCTCAGAGCAAAATGCGAGACAGCTCCTGAAAGGCTTGAAATCATGTGAAACATGCTAAGCTTTTTAAAGGATCTTTATTGTGGAGCCCTAGCCTGTTTGGCTCAGTGGATAGAGCATCAGCCTGAGGAATGAAGGGTTCCAGGTTCAATTTTAGTCAAGGGCACATGCCCCCGTTGTGGACTTGATCCCCAGTGTGGGCTGTGCAGGAGGCAGCCGACCAATGATTCTCTCTCATCATTGATGTTTCTATCTCTCTCTCCCTCTTCCTTCCTCTCTAAAATCAATACAAATATATTTTAAAAAATCTTTATTGTTGAAAGTATTACATATGTCTCTCCTTTCTCCTCATTAACTTCTTCTAATTTACCTACTCTCCTCAAACCCCAGGTCTTCAGCACCCTATTGTCTGTGACCATGGGTTATGCATATATGCATACAGGTTCTTTGGTTGATCTCTCCCCACCTAGCTGCCCTCCCCAGCCTTCCCTCAGAGACTCCACAGTCTATTCCATACTTCTATGTCTCAGGACAAGAAGAGTTCATTAGATTCCACATATGAGTGAGATAATGTCATACTTGTCTTTCTCTGTTTGGCTTATTTCACTTAGCATAATATTCTCTGAGTCCCTCCATGCTACCTCAAAGAGTAAGGGATCTTTCTTTTTCACTGCTGCATAGTATTCCATGGTGTCAGGATATCATAGCTTTTTTTATGCAGTCACTTACTGATGGGCATTCCTATGTTCATGGCAGTGTAATTTACAATAGCTAAGATCTGGAAACATGTTAAATTTTATTCCAAGGGTAACACAGAGCTGTGAAGGTGGGGTAGTGTAGGTTTGTGTTTTGATTGTTTTGTGTGTTTTTTAATATGTTTTTATTGATTTCAGAGAGGAAGGGAGAGGGGGAGAGATAGAAACATCAATGATGAGAATCATTGATGGGCTGTCCCCTGCACGTCCCCTGCTGGAGATCAAGCCTGTAACTCAGGCATATGCCCTTGATCAGAATCAAACCTGGGACCCTTCAGTCCACAAGTCGATGCTCTACCCACTGAGCAAAACATGCTAGGATGTTTTGGTTTGTTTGTTTTTTTAAAGTAAATTTTAGCTCCAGTTTTAGAAGGCTTTGAAAGGGCTAAATTTAAAAAAGAGACTGTCAGTTCCCGGAATATCCCAACAAAAGCTAATGGTACCCTGGATTAAAGATGGTGGATACAGAGTTAGAAAAAGCATAAAAGAAGCGGAAGAACAAGGAATGGAGTTATATTTTGAAGACTGAATTGGAGGAGAGTGACTTCACTTTGCTCCTGCCTTCAGTGGGGGTACGCATTTGGAGATGGGAATCATTGTAATTCTTCATGCTTTCTTAAAGCTATTGCAAGGGAGTCCCTTTGTATAAATATAGGATCCTAGTCATGTTGAAACATAAGATTAGGTTCTTTATTAGGACAATGATTCCATTAGAACTGTATTCATTCCCACAAGACTGCATCACTTGTAAGCCCTGCATTTGATCATGTCTTCCAATAAGAAAATATATCTATGGAAAGTACTATGATGGGACTTAAAAAAATTGAGGTATCATTGACAAAGAACATCATTTTGTTTCAGATGTACAACATAATCATTCAATACATACATTCACTTCCAAACGATCGCCAGAGTCTAGTTAACATCTGTCACCAAACATAATTACAGAATTTAGTTCTTTTGTGATAAGAACTATTAAATTCTACTCTTAGAAAAATTCAAATACACAATACAATATTAACTATAGTTGCCATGCTGTACATTACATCCCCATAACTTATTTATTTTATTTTATTTAACTGGAAGTTTGTCCCTTTGGACTCCCTTCACAAATTTAGCCCACCTCTCCACCCCCACAGGATGCTAAGACTGTTGTCCAGAAAACCACACAGCGCCGTGGACTGTGCAGAATTAATTTAGAGAGCCAGTCACAACAGGGGAGAATGCACCGCCCTGGAGGCTGTCGCTTTTGCATTAGGTACCACACTAGGGTCTGGAGAAAGCACTGAGGTATAGTCCTTGCCCTTCTGGAACCTCTGATCCGATTGTGCAAAAGACATCAAACCCATTATCAGAATCGCGTGAGCCTCCTGAAAGGTGCGTCACACAGAAGAAGGGACCAACCCAGAGGTTACAGGGCTCACCCCAGGGTGCTCTGCTCAATGAAAGGGCCACAGCCATGAGCAAAGATTCAAGGCCTGCTGCAGTCTGTGCAGATTCAACCTGCCACGCGGTTTGCAAATAGAAAGAGGGGAAAAAAGCAACTTGAGCAGAATTTGAACCTCCAAGGAGTTTCAAAGGGCATTTCCTGAACGGCTGCTTCACACGGTTCCCAGGAAGGAGTTCCAAACCCGTGACTGCTCTCTCACTTGTCAACTGAAGGTATTTATTAGAGTATGCGAGCTGCTTGGGAACTTGGACAGCCACTTTTAACCTATTAGTGAAACATCCAATTACACGCCTGGTCTCCTCATTTGCTTCCAAACCAAATGCTTGAAGCTCTGGGCTGAGCTAGCCTTGCTGCTCCAGCCACTGCTGTATCCCAGATGGAAGGTACAGGGGTACTACGCTGAATCATAGAGATAATGGTTGGTGACATTCATTAAATGTCCGGTATGTGCTCTGAAGAATGTTAAATGACTTATGGGTTGCATGAGTACCTGGCAAAGTGGGTACTATCGTCATACCCATTTTACAGGGAAGGCAATCAAGTCCTAAAGTAATTAGGTTAATGTCCAGGTCATCTGGTTCCAGAGCTACCATCTTTTGACTATGATTTTATACATCCATGAAGTACCTTGAACCGTGAGTCCAGCCCTCTATGTCTGTGACCAACAGTTACGATGGAAATTAATAATATCAGTGCCGCACAGCTGTGTCTGTAAAAATCATTGCTGCCTAACACAGCTAGACAGCTGATGTAAATATGATTTGCTTTTGCTTGATTTGCCTAGACTGGAGTGATGAATCCTCACCAACCAAGTCTCTCATGGAAGTGTTCACAGAATCCAACTTCCGGATCCTCTACAATCATGGGATAGAACACGGTTGCCAACGGTTGTTCAGAAGTGTGCACACAAATCACTTGTGGAGCCATATCATGTTCCCAAGGATTAAACTTTTTAAAAATTTACTCTGGTGTCTATAGCATTCAGTCTTCAGGGACTTTCAAAAGAGGTGGAGGAGGAGGCGGGGAGAAACAGAAAAAGAAGAGAAAAAGAAAAGAATAGCAGGAAGAGATTCCACAACTGCACTAAGTTTTCCTTCCAAAATTGGTTTTTGCTACATGACACCCCCTCACCTTTCTAAAATCGTACGTCTTTTTTTTCTTATGTTCATAGTCAAAACTTCATTAAAACCACACCTATAAGTCAGCCTGTTAGACTTAAGACTGGGAAGGTTTCTTGGAAACTGTTTCAGCCTGTTGGATAAATACATACTTGTACACATTCTAATTTTGAAAAACATGTTATTTACTTACTAGGCTGTAATAGTTCTGCTGAGCGGTTATAGACTCCCAGGTAAATGTGTGTTTTGGAATGAGCATGCATGCTAATTCTGACAGCTCGGCTCATTTCCCAGTTGCATAGAGTGCCCTGGCCAGCCCTGGCCAGCCCCTGCCCCGTGAACCATTACCCTGGAGGACCCCCGGGACATCTGCTCATGCAGGAAGCATGCTCTTTTTAAGGAGAGACCTCTTTCAAACTAGCATCCGATTTCCCTTTTTGTTGGAAAATCACGTTCATATATTACAAATTAAAACAGAACTAATTAAGAACAGTTGCATAGAGCTACAATGAGATAGGTCATTAAACTCAAGCCTTTGGTTGGGGGGGGGAGGTGAGGTTGAAGTCATCTTTAAATGGATGAATAAAGTAGATCCTGAGCTTGACATTTGCACGTTGGCTGTCTACAATGCCTGCCTGTGAGGGATGGGTGCCAACTAGAATCATCTTGATGTGCCCAGTATTCGTGTTATTCTTCCACATTAAATATTTATTGAAAATGACATGCCAAGCACTGGACTAGATCCTGGGGATTGAGTGAAAGCAAAACAGATACTACTGCAGCCTTCTTGGAGCCTATCGTCCATGGCTATCAACTATAGAAAGTGCCCTGGGAATACATTTTCAGTGCAGAAGCCCTAATTATCCATTTACAATAGAAATCAAGTCCCTATTTTACTTAAGTAAGAGCCGAAGTCCAAAGTTACTTAAAAGTCGTACGTGATCTTCACCCCCTCTGCACCCCATTTCCCCCTAATTCATTCCCTACGACTTTCTGCTCCATTCTCTCTGGCCCCCTTGTTATTCCTTGAACATGAAGTATATTCACTCACCCCTTAGGTCTCCAGCTTTAACTGTTTGCTGGCTCAGAAGGTTCCTTCCTGTAATATCGCCATGGTTCACTCCCTCACCTCTATCGAGTCTTTGCTGAAATGTCACCTTCAGAATGAGATCCACCTTCATTACCCTCATCCTCCACATATACTTTTACCTTATTCTACCACTCTACTCTGTTCTTCCTTATCCTTTTTTCCTTTATCGTAACACTGGTCACCTTCTAACACAATCTGCTTATTTCTTATTTTTAAAATATATTTTATTGATTTTTTACAGAGAGGAAGGGAGAAAGGGATAGAGAGCTAGAAGCATTGATGAGAGAGAAACATCCATCAGCTGCCTCCTGCACACTCCCTACTGGGGATGTGCCTGTAACAAAGGTACATGCCCTTGACCGGAATTGAACCCGGGACCCTGAGTCTGCAGGTCGACGCTCTAGTCACTGAGCCAAACTGGTTGGGGCCAATCTGCTTACTTCTTATGTGTATTTTTCATAGTCTTTCTCCCCTACTAGAATGTAGGCTCTATGAGGATTTATCTACCTTTTTCTAAAAATACATATTTTATTGATTACTGAGAGAGAGAGAGAGAGAGAGAAAGAGAGAGAGAGAGATATTAATGATGAGATAGAATCACTGACCTGTTGCCTCCTGCATGCCCCAGACTGGGGATGGAGCCCACAACCCAGGCATGTGCCCTGACCAGGAATTGAACTGTGACCTCCTGGTTCATAGGTTGACATTCAATCACTGAGCTATGCTGGTAGGGCTCTACTTTTTTTTTTCACTGATGGGTTCCTAATGCCAAGATGTGTGTGTGGCACATAGTACATGACTAATATAGGCACATATGTGCACATACCTGTAAATATATGCATACATAAAAACACAGACACATACATATACATGCATACATATGCACCCATACATACATACGCATGCACATACAAATACACCTATACATATACATGTAAACACACATGCACACACACATATACATGTACATTTTCACTAATAAAAAAGAAACATGCAAATTGGTATCATTCTGGTACACCCCAAGCCACGCCCACCAGCCAATGAGAGCAACTATATGCAAATTAATTCAACCAAGATGGCAGCAGGCAGCCACAGAGCTGGAGCAAGCAGGAAAGGCTTGGTTGGCTGGCAATGGAGGAAGGCAAGCTTCCCGCGTGCCATGGCTGTCTGTGGCCTCTGCTCAAGGTTACAAAGTTTCAATTATAGAAGATAAATAAATCCCATATACCTGCTTCCAGCCAGCCTCTCAGGGAGCTTGGGTCACTGGTGGCCTTGGCCAGCCTGCAAACAGCCATCAGCCCTTTACCCAGGCTGGCCAGGCACCCCAGTGGGAACCCCCAACCTTAAGGGGATGTAGCCAGTCAGAAAATGGCCCTCAGCCCTTTACCCAGGCTGCCTAGGCACTCCAGTGGGAACCCTACCCTGATCCGGGACACCCTTCAGGGAAAACCAGCCAGCCCCTGTCCATGCACCAGGCTTCTATAATATATAATAAAATATGCAAAATGACCCTAACAGCAGTACAACTGGGAATGACTGGTCACTATGACACACACTGACCACCAGGGATCAAACACTCAATGCAAGAGCTGCCCCCTGGTGGTCAGTGTGCTCCCACAGGGGGAGCTCTGCTCTGCTACAAGCCAGGCTGCCGGCTACCAGTACAGCGGTGGTGGTAGCCTCTCCCGCCTCCTCAGCAGCACTAAGGATGTCTGACTGCCAGCTAAGACCTGATCCCCCAGGGAGCAGGCCTAAGCCAGCAGGTGGACATCCCCTGAGGCAGTCTCAGACTGGGAGAGGGCACAGGTCGGGCTGAGGGACCCTCCCACCCCCGCTGAGTGCACAAAATTTTGTGCACTGGGCCTCTAGTATGAACATAAATGTGTATGTAAGCACATGCACATGTGCACACATATATACATACATATGACTAATGGAAAAGTAGAAGTAAATTCTCAGGCAGCCTAGGGAGTCGGGAATTGGGGGTAGGATTTCCAGGAAAGACTTTCACAGAAGTAGCATTTTTTTTTTAATTCAAAGTTTCTCTGTTATTTTTTAAATGTATTTTTGTTAATTTTAGAGAGGAAGGGAGAGGGAGAGAAAGATAAAAACATTAATGATGAGAGAGAATCATTGATCAGCTGCCCCCTGTACATCCCCTACTGAAGATTCCACCCCCAACCTGGACATGTGCCCTTGACCAGAATCGAGCCTGGGACACTTCAGTCCACAGAATGATGCTCTATCCACTGAGCCAAACTAGCTAGGGCAACAGTGGCATTTTTGAGCTAAAATTTAAATGGGTAGTGAAAAGTAATTTAGCAAAGTGTTGCTGTGGGTAGAAAGAACCAAATGTGGACAGTGCCCCAGTCAGAAAAAACTTGATGTGTTTGGAGAAATAAAAGACAGTTTGTCATGTGGCGATAAAGGAAGAGCTAGGGGCTTAAGGTGTAAGACAGAGGGAGAAAGCGTGTTTTCTCCATTGAAACCAGCTGTGAGGCAGAGAGAGCCAGAGAGGAAGAGAAAGAGAATGGGAAAGTGAAGAATGAACATGCCTCTGCTTTGGGGTTTTGTTTTGTTTTGTTTAATTGGCCATTTGGGGTGATAGGGCATCATTTATCCAGACACAGACAGGACAGCTGCACAACCCAGGCAAAAGCCAAAAGGCCCACGTCAATCTACAGCCAGACTCTTGAAGGTCATGACAAAGTTCTCCATGAGGCCGCTGATTCCCCAGTGTCCTTCCAACCTGGCAGGTGCCTCAAGCCACAGAATTCAAGAAGCCTCCCATTTCCTGAGCAGGAAATCCATGTTTCTTAGAAAATGCATGGTTCAAGACAAACTCTCCTCCTCTTCCTAAAAGAGAAGATGCCACGGGGATGAACTCAGTGGCTGGGCCAGCAGCAGCAGCAGGCTGGTGAGGCCCCTTTCTCATTCTCAATTTGCAAATACTGTCTCTGGTTGCATCTGGACAATGGTGGGTGGAGCCTAGCCACACCAAGTCATTTCACCCATCACTAACCCAACACATCCACCCCTTTTCCACCCCTATCACGCTCTTCGCAGGCCTCCAGGCAGGAGATAGGTTTTAGAAGGCTTGTTAAGACACGTACTTAATAACGTCATATTAATTTAAGGGACTCATATTTAGTGTCTCCGTTTATAAAAATTACATCTCAGCGAGTCTAGAAAATGCTTCACGGTGACAGCAATGTACCCACGAGCAAAAATAAGGTTGTTGCAAGGAAGGAATTTAATTAAGATGAGTTGGGCTTGCCATGGGCAGTAAGTGGCTGAGGGAGAATTAGTGAGGTACTTACCTCACCACAGTGGAAAACACACAATATCCAAATGCCTCATAAATTAGTCTACAAATCTCCTTAGATGTGCATTTCTCCCGCATCACCAAGTAAAACGGCACTTTGAAATGGAATCGTCTGAGATTTTTCACACCAAATCAATTTGTACTGAATGAGGAAAAGGTAGCCGTTTTCAATAAAGAGATCATTTCACCCAGCAATGCCTGTGTTAATAGAGTCACCCCTCACATTCGCAATATCTAG
The DNA here is from genome assembly GCA_004026665.1 of Murina feae. Taxonomy (NCBI): domain Eukaryota; kingdom Metazoa; phylum Chordata; class Mammalia; order Chiroptera; family Vespertilionidae; genus Murina; species Murina feae. The sequence continues at coordinate 19,486 of PVJC01009533.1, read as the reverse complement.
GGCCCCATGCCCCTATGCCACTGTTTCATGTGAACCCACTAAAAACCAGACCCTATGCTGGGCACTTGCATTCTGAAAGTGAGGAAATGTCTGGAATTAGGCAACTCTATCTAGATATCAATGCGACTTCATACAAGTGGCTATGCAACCAATCACACACACAGGCACATAGCAGATGGAGTGATGTCCTTCAAAACAGAAAAACCTGGACGTCTGCCTAGCATACGATCAAAGGCCAAGTTTCATATTATACCACTACCTTACCGTCACTGATATTAGACGGGTTTTATAACTTCCGACTGTGCCCAACTGGTAGGATGGGGGTGAAAGGAAATTAATCCAAGAGAAGCCCTTTGTGTACTTGGGTCTTGGAGATGCAAAGAAGAGAACATTCTCTGGTACCTAGGAACCTCAGATTTTAAAAGATCATGTACGGTAGCGATGACAGAATTGATCACAATCAATGGGCCTCCTGGGGAGGTAAAAATCATGCCTCGTTCTGGCCCTCTTGATACTATTTTGAAAAGATAATAAGTTAATGAAAGCTCCTGGAAGCTGTAAAGAGTCAGACAGACATACAGATTTTTCTTAAACGTAGAGCAAGGGTGAGCGGTCATTGGCACAGAGACGTGCCTGGCATAGGTGGGAGGCAGTGGTGATGTTTAGACACATGGGCCTTGATCCATTGCATCTTCTGTCCTAGAAGTTTGCGTCCCATGATGCCTGCCTTAGGTTGGAATCTTACACAAACCCAAGTTATATTTTTAATTTGATAACTCTACAGTTGCTGTTCTTGAGGACATTGTTGAACCCAAGACTATTAGGTATAGCGGGTGTCACCCACTTATTCCTCACTACCTATGCTTCCATATGAAGGAACTGACTCCTCTACGGTAATATTCCAGCTCTTTTCACAATTCTAAAACATAATGGATTATTTGACTGGTTATTTTGAGAAAAGGACTGGGCACGCTCAGTTCATTCCCTTAACGCAATATCTAGGGCCCCATGCATTCCCTTAACGCAGTGGTTCTCAACCTTCCTAATGCCTCGACCCTTTAATACAGTTCCTCATGTTGTGGTGACCCCCAACCATAAAATTATTTTCGTTGCTACTTCATAACAGTAATGATGCTATTGTTATGAATCATAATGTAAATATGTGATATGCAGGATGTATTTAGGCGATCCCTGTGAAAGGGTCGTTCGGCCCTCAAAGGGGTTGTGACCCACAGGTTGAGAACCACTGCTTTAACCCCTTTTCAAATTCCCAAGCTGATAGAGAGGGTGTACTGTGGTCCTCTTTCTCAGCCAGGAGACACAGGAGTGTGCAGGCGAGGGGAGAAGAGAGAGAGAATGCCAGAGGGGGCTGAATGTGTCCACACTGCCAGTGACTGATGGATAATTCTGAACAAATTCAAAGTATAAGTAAGCCTATTTGGCCTTTATTTTAATTTGGATTTGTTTCATTAATAATCTGCAACTTTCTAAAAACAGAAGAATCACTGAAATATGATTCATACACCAAAAAACTTGCCTATTCAAAGGGAAAATTTTCAATAGTTTTTAGTATATTTAAGGATTGTGCAGTTATCATCACTATTTAATTTTAGAGCATTTCATCACCCCAGAAGGATACCTATGCAGACATGTGCATCACTCCCATCACTTTCTTTCTCCTCAACCCCAGGCAACCATTAATCCACTTTCTGTCTCTATGGGTTTGCCTCATCTGGATATTTCATGTGACTGGGATCAGAACCTCGGGAGCATTAGGTTAGGAGAATATATTTATTTCCCCTTGTCTCCTGGCTCTGCTTCTATCTCAGTTGGTTCTTGTGCTATAGGGACATTAAGGGATGCTACTACTTGAACCCCTAAAGCAGGGGTAGGGAATGTCCAGCATTAGGGATGAGTTAATGAAATGTTTGACCAAATATAGTCGGCTGATTTTTAAACTGATAATGTTGTATGTCCCACAAATGATGTTATTACCTATTCAAATGGCCCTTTGCATAAAATAGGTTTCCCACCTCTACTCTACAGGGACCACACACCTAGAATGGTTCCTTGTACCCTATTTCCCAATATCAAAGTACTTCTTCAACACTTCACAATTTCATTTTATATAGATAGTAAACTACTATATGAAGGTCAGTATTCACTGTTCCACTTCATCCCTTTATGTTTTTAAAACATACTTACTTGTCCCTAATATGTCTCCCAGATGCTGAAGGTCCTATCTATCTAATAAAAGAGTAATTTGCAAATTAGGCATCACTCTGTCACAAAGATGGCTTCCCCCACAGCTACAAGATGGCAGCGCCCAGTCCAGCTCAGCCCTGCCACTAAAGTGGTCAGGTCTGTTAGCCAGGCAGGTGGTGGGGGAGGTGGGGGGCCCGAGGAGCAAAACAGGTGATCAGAGGGTGATGGGGGTCCCCTGCCCAGGTCAGAGGCCTTCACCAGAGGCCTCAGGCATGGGCAAGGGCAGAGCTGGTGATCAGAGGGGTGTGAGGGTTCCCTAGCCAGGCATAAGTCCTAGGCAGGGGCAAGGCTGGAGATCGCAGGGGTCTGGCCACTGGTGGAGGTGGCAAAGCAGGGGTCTGGGGATCCCCTGCCCAGCACTGGAGCCTTGGCCAGAGGCCACCAGTAGGGCAAGGGCAGAGCCAGCAATGGCAGGGGGCAGGATCAGAGCCAGTGATCGCAGAGGCCTGGGCTCTGTGAAGCCGGCGATCGGTGGGGTATGGGGGTCCCCTGCCCAGGCCTGCAGCCTCGGCCAAAGCTTACAGGTCTGGGCAGGGGTGGAGCTGGTGATTAGAAGGGCAGGGGTGAAGCTGGTGATTGGAGTGAACTATAGAGGAAACAGCTTCACCAGTGGCCAGATCACAGGGGTCTGGCCACTGGTGGAGCTGGCAAAGCAGGGGTCTGGGGATCCACTGGTAATATTATTAGTAACTTGGGTAATAAGAATCCAAAAAGGCGATCTAGGGTTTTTCCATCATACTCCTGGAGAAAAAAAATGAAGGTCCACTGCTGGAAGGCTAAGAAATGTCATATCCTGTCCTAGCCATTTGGCTCAGTGCATAATGCCTCAGCCTGCTGACTGCAGGGTCTGGGTTCAGTTCTGACCAAGGGCATGTACCTAGGTTGCAGGCTCCTGCCTGGCTGGGGCCCAGGTCAGGGCATATGCAGGAAGCAACCAATCAAAGTGTTCCTCTCACTTTGATATTTCTCTCTGGTTTTCCTTTCTCTTCCACATTCTCTAAAAATCAATGGAAACATATCCTCAGGTGAGGATAAAAAAGAAAGAAAGAAAGAAATGTCATATCCTATGAAAGACACATCTTGAAAATACCTAAAGAAAGTTATCATTTCTTCATGGTGAAGGGACTAGAGTCCATGTTGATGAAAACACCTTGGTGGCTGTGGTGACTGGCAGTGGCTGTAGCAGTGGGGTGATGGGGCTGGTGGCCTCCCCTGATTAGCCTGGTTGCCTCCCATAAAAGGGAGGGCAGACTGCGACTTAGGCCCGCACCCCAAGGGGAGCAGAGAGCAAGCCTAAGCCACTAATAGGACACCCCCTGAGGGCTCCCAATATGTGAGAGGGGGCAGACTGGGCTGAGGAACCCCCTCCACCAGTGCATGAAATTCATGCACTGGGCCCCTAGTCTATACATATAAAAGCCTAAGCAACCATTTAATCAGTAGCTATGATATGCAATGACCACCAGGGGGCCGAAGCTCAACTTACAAGCATGGAAACATGGAAAAGGCTGAGGAATCTCAGAGGGAAGGGGGGAGGGGGGAGGGTGGGAAGAGATTAACCAAAGATTTTATATGCATACTAGAGGGCCTGTGCACAGATTTGTGCACCTGTGGGGTCCCTTGGGCTGGCCTGTGCCCTATAGCAAACCAGGACCTCTTGGGGGATGTCTGACTGCCGGTTTCAGCCTGATCCCTGCAGGGAATGAATAAATCTTGGTACCTGCTCTCAGGGATGATTGGAAATAATCCAAGTATGTATAAAATACATAAAACAGATTCACTAGAATATAAGTCCAAAGACTCTTGTTAAAACTCAAAATCATTTCAGGGTTTGACACTGTTCACAGTGGCTGCCTGTTTAAAAAATTTTCTTTACCTTTTGTAAAACTGTGTTCACCTGGTTCACTTGCCACCTCCCTGGCCATCTTCTTAATGTCATTCTCTCCTCTCTCCTTCCAACCATTCATTCCAGTGGCCCTTCTTTACGGTAAGTCCTAATATCTTTTCTAAATTCCATTCCTTGAGGACTTCACCCACTCCCAATCTTATAGCTGCCAGCTCTTCGGCACCTTGTGAGTAGCAGAAAACTGAGTAACGCGTGCTATGAAGGACTTAGTGTTAAAGCTGAGAGTTGACAAGCACATTGGATGTGGGGTGCTGGGTTAAAGGTGTATGTACCTATGGAATGGCATATATGGCATCAGTTTCTACCAAGAATCTCTGCCTTTCCCTACTTGCCAATATTAATTAGTTAACTTATCTCAAAAAGAATAACAATTTTAACTACCCACACATGATATATGTTCACACCACAGTCTCATCAACTCCATACATTATCCCCAGCATTGGTGGCCGAGACCTGCACTTTACGATCTTTATTTCAACCAGAAAGCCCATGTCGGTTCTAAACCTGTGGCTTCACGGAAGCTATTGATTTATGGCGATGACCCTTCTTGCCCGTGCACTCAAATCCACAGAGCAAGAGGAGCCCTGGAATATTTATTCAGACAGATAAGTTCTCCCTATTTAACAGAACTGACTTCCCTGACCAGTGGGCATGTCTTGTTACCTGGGGACAGTTCCACGGGGTTACACAGTGAGGCTCTGACTGGCTGCACGTTGAATTGCCACTGAATTGTCAAAATAAATAAGAGTAACAGCCAGCCCTCAGAGAACCAGGGGGGAGCTGATGCTTATCCTCTAAATAAACAAATAATTTTTCCCATTGGAATAAGGATTCCAACAGAGATGCCAGAAAGATATGTTGTCTAATAGCACACCTTGTATTTTGTTATATTATGTATAGCATAGAACAGAATATACTACTAAATGTACTCTATATTACTACAGTATCTATTGCGATTTTAATATATTACATACCTAGATATATTCTGTATGATATTACTACATATAATTGTGTATACATGTATGCATTCTATGTACATTGTAAGTAAGAAAACATATATATATATATATGTGTGTGTGTGTGTGTGTGTGTGTGTGTGTGTGTATCATGTAACTATAAATTATGTGTCAAAGGGAATATAATAATTAGTTTCTTTTTCCCTTTTCTTGGGGTAACAAAATTGATAAAGTAAAAGAATCCACTCATCAAACCTCAAAATTCCTCAAGGCTTCTTGTTTATCATTGTCATCAATGCATCAACACTGAGAAAATGACTATCATTTAATCAGCAATTACCATATACCAGGCAGGCTTCATCATTTTGCAGTAGTATCACCTGCAATCCTCCATCAGTTGGCTATTTCTATCCCGTTTTGCAGATGGCATCACTAAGTTTCAGACAACTGGAGAGACTAGCTCAAGGTCTCAGCACTCTGAACCCAGGTTCGGCCTTTTACCCACTGCTCTGCCTCCTCTTTGCTATTAGTTGTCTTCCTCCTTTCACGGGAAAAGGGCTGCCTCTTTTAAAAAATCTCACCACTATTTTAATCACTGGTCTGATTCTATTTAAATTAAGATTATTGCCCTAATCGGTTTGGCTCAGTGGATAGAGCATCGGCCTGCGGACTCAAGGGTCCCAGGTTCGATTCCGACCAAGGGCATGTGCCTTGGTTGCCAGCACATCCCCAGTGGGGAGTGTGCAGGAGGCAGCTGATCGATGTTTCTCACTCATCGATGTTTCTAACTCTCTATCCATCTCCCTTCCTCTCTGCGAAAAATCAATAAAATATATTTTAAAAAATAAATAAATAAATAAATTAAGATTATTTTACTAAAGGAACCAACATTTACCAAGTATGTTTTACCTTTTCCAAAGGTTAGCACAGCTCGGCCATGCACATGAAGACCACGGTCCCTACAAGAACAGTAAGTGGTTTAGAAGTGACTCTAAGGCACAGTCTATGGCACCAAGCAGGAGGCGTGGCTCTCCTTCCTTGCCTCTCGGGTTGAATGGATGGGTGTTGTATGTTGACTAGAGACCAAATGATTGGAAAAAGAAAGGAAAATCCTTTGAAAATCCAAAAGCCCCCCAGCCATTTAAAGGTTAGATGGGACCCTGAAAGGAGTGGGAGGCCTCTCTCCGTCAACGTGGTATTTTGTTGTACTATGGCCAATGCCCTGAGAGGGAAGAATCGCCTTGGCAGAACGTGAGCTCTAATTCGAGTGGTAATCACAGCAGCTTTGAAATCGGGTTGGAAAATGACCATCGCCACCACACGTAACTGCTTCTTTATCGCCAGCCATCAGACTGATAAATTGTTCATGTTGGCTCTCATCTACGGATGGTCTTATAGGTAGTTAGATTAAATATGCAGCGCCAGGCAAATTTCATATAATTTCACTTCATAAGTGTTTATATCACCAAGCAACTCCGCTTCACATCAATTCTGTTATAATTTACATTTTGAATATGATCATTTGATTAATGTCGATTCCAACCAGCCTGCAGGCTTCATGAGCCAATAGCTATAAGTAATAGATATAGCTTATTGAATGTGTACTGTGGGCTGGGCATTATACAAGTAGTTGCTCCTTTTATCTTCACAATAGCTCTTGAAGTAGATTTTGATCCCCATTTTACCAATAAGGAAATTTAGGCATTGGGTTGTTAAATGACTAGTCGGAGATCCCACAGAGAGTTAGGAGGCAGCCCCAGACTGTACTCCAGGCAAGCAAGCTCCAAAGGTAAGGGTGAGAGCCAGGTATATATTATAATCATATATCCCAGGACATAGGTGCCCTGGGATATTTTAAGAATGAGTGAGAAGCTGCTTGTTCTGGGTTGAGCCAGGTCTACACAGACATGCGAGAAAGACCCTTGCTTTGTTTTAATCTCAGAGAGATGAGCACACTCTCCTATAACCCATAACTCAGAGCAATTCTCATATAAAATGGGGCCAGGTGAGGCACATTCCCACGGGCCCCCAACAGAAACAAAACCCACTCCTCCAGATGATTACTTAGTGCCACACCCACATCCCCATAAGCAAACGTAGCCAGACCCAAATGATACTTGAGTTACCCATATACTCACTCCCTCTCTTTGTCCTCTCTGGGGAAAACTTACCAGAATTAAATATCCATGTAGTGCCACGCACTGCGCTGTGGATCATGATGTCATTAAAAAAAGAACCATAAAATGGCACCCTGTGTTCACAGAAAGGATGGATTCCTAGAACTAAAATCAAAGGCCCAACATTCTAAATATTATACAACAACATACACATTTCAGTGGAAGCGCAGAAGAAGAGGAAATTAATCTGAGCTCAGGTTAGAAAAAAATCATGAAGAAACAAAGAAGATAAAGAGTAGCCTGAAGAACGCTGGAAGAAGCGAGGAGCGGACTGGGGAAGAGAGGCTTTGGGCAGGAAGAAGGGGAGTGTTGGGTCAGAGACACCGGAGAACAGTGTTTCAGATTCAGTCACCAAGGAGAGAATGGCCTGGACTTCTCAGGTAGACTTGGAACTGTCATCTCTCATAGACAACGTTCAGGAAATGGCAGCAACAAGAGCAGAGCCTTCCAAGGAAAGCAGCTGTAAACTGGCAGGCAAAGCGGACTCAGCTGGACAGCCGTTGGCTAATTGCAAAGGGGGGATGACAGGGTCCCTCTACTAGTCTTTCTCAGTTTTACTGTTTTGTTTATACTTCTACCCAAAATCCCTTACTTGGGGGAACCACCTTTATCCCACCTTACATTTGCCTACATTATTTAGGTGGAGTTGTATGCTTCTCCCCCACCATTTTACTCCATGGCATGAGACTCAAGACCAGCTAATATGAAAAGCGGGTCCTGTAGCTCAGGGATTTGCTCAGGAGCAGGCACGTGACTCAAATTGGCCAATCAGAGCCTTCCCTGAGATTTTTTGAGATATGCCCCCAAAGGATGCTAACTTCTCAGAGAACCATATGGTAGGAGCCTATTGACGCCTGAGACCAAGAGAACAAGCAGATGCAAAGTCCTGCTGACACCATTATATCTTTGGACTCAGTCATGCCCAAAGCCTACCTTTTGTGCTACCCAGTTCCATGACCCAATCTTCCTTTTTTCTTCAGCTTATTTGACTAGTTGTGTGTGTGTTTTTCTTTTTGTAATTTCTTCTCCCTTGAAGCTGGAGAAATCCTAATGAAATCAGTGCCTAACCATCCTGGAACGTAGCATTGTTATTCTGTGCTAGTGGTAGCTTCCCTTCTCAGAACAAAAACTAGTACCTTGAAGAGATGCTATGCACTTTCCAAGTTTGCTTGTTCATATGACCTTCCCCCCTCTGGAATCCTCATCTCTGCTCTGTTAAGTACCACATTGTTTTTAAATTGCCAAAATGGTTTAAATGATCTCAGACACGCTAGCTCATTTCAGTTCCTACCATAAGGCAAACCAACAACAACAACAACAACAACAACAACACACACACACACACACACACACACACACACCAGTTATGAAACTGAAGGAGATTATAACTAAAGTATTGCAAGGCTTAGAGACTAACCATGTTCAAGACATGTCAGTAAAGTGACACTGAACTGGTTTACATTTCATTATGTAAAATGTGTATATTCTTTACAGACAGTTAATAATAAGTAGGCCCTTCAAATTTCCACACTGAGCTTATCAATAAGTTAACAGATGATAAGGCCTGACTCTAGGGACCTTCCTGCCACAGGCCATGGGTCCACCACAGCCCCACGGACAGAAATAGCCTGGGTTTGATCGGCATGCTGGCTGTGAGAAAGCCTGTGCACTGAATAGCATCCCTTTCCCGGGTTCAGAAACCTCACATTTTAAGGCCAAGATCTGGATGCAAATATGAGGGATGTGATCCCGAGGAAAAAAAAGCATCAAACAAAACCAGGAAGGACCCCTGCTTCCTGCCTAAAGAAATGTGTCCCTGAGTAGATTTTCTCTGATCTCTGCTTGAGAAAGGTGGGTCATCTTATCTGAAATTGAGAAAAGCTGCCACATTTATTGTATTTCTGGAAGCTCCTGGGTGATGAATGTTTCTCCCTTTCCCCTTCTTCGGGAGGAGAGAAAGAAAAGGTGTTACTCTGCCTGCCTTCCAGAAAGATTTTCATGAGTATCTAAAAAATAAATAAATAACCACAATTTGTCTGTTATCAGCAATTAAAGATACTTCATCTAATTACTATGGGAGATGCACCTTCGACAATCATCTCTGATGAGCTGATCATTATCAGTAATTTATGACCAGTTTCTCAGTTAATTGTCCTCAGGAAGGAGAGCGAAAACCATTTGTATAGAGAAATAAGTAGTCATTAACAGCAGTGGAATTTGCTGGGAATGTGATTATAAATCACCAACCAGGGCTGCTAATGATTCCTGGGAAGAGAGGAGAAGGAAGGCGATGCAGACGCCACATCCAACTTTAGAGAACATTCCGAGGGAAGAACACTTCCTTAATGAACTTTCCCCACCAATTAAAATGAAGAATGGCTTGTCTTCCCTTAAAAGAGTATCAGGCACTCTATTTTCAGTGTGGTAGAGGTGGGCAAGAAGGCAGACATGTCTGCCTCTGTGGGCAGAGTTAGTTATAAAACAGGCTGGACCCCATCAAGTCTGCCTCTCCTCAATCACGCTCACTTGGCATCAAAATACTGTCCCCTATTTCTTTCTTTCTTTTTTTTCCAGCGGGAACTGTATCCATCTGACCAAGCATGGACTTGTGAGTACTGATCCATACTTGAACTTGGCATTGCCAATTGCAAGTTGCAGAACCTTGGGGACATGATGGAGCCTATGGCCCCATTTACGAAAAGGGGATGGGCCCGTTCCTGCTATGGACTGAACTGTATCCATCCCAAACTATGTTAAACCTACCGGCTGGCATCTGTGGGTGTCTACCTGCAATGAGTCATGGCAGAGGTAATCAAGTTGAAATAGTGGCACTGGGGTGGGCCCTGATTTGATACGATTGCTATCCTTAGAGAAGGGGAAAATTTGAACACAGAGACAGACACACAAAGGGAAGACAATGGGAAGGCAAGCAGGGAGAATGCATGGGCGCAGAAATAGGAGTTATGCAGCTGTAAGCTGATAAATATTAAAGACTGCTGGCCAACCACCGGAAGCTCGGAAGAAGCGAGGGAAAATGTCCCTATAGGTTTCAAAGGGATTGTGGCCCTGCCACCCACTTGATCATGGCCTCCTGCCACCAGACCTATGAGACAATGTCTCGCCATAGATTTAAGCTAGCCCATTTATGGTGCTTTGTTATGGCAGCCCCAGGAACCTAATACAATACCTACGGGGACCTTGCACAGGTTCTATGAGAGAGGGCAAGGGCAGCTTAGCAGGTGATATGCGCCCAATGAAAATGCACGTTCAAGTCCTTCCGATACAGCCCTACTTGGACAAACACTAGTCAACGGGCATGCAGGCCATGGCAGTGTCCGGAAGGCAGGGTACGCAAGCTGAAAGAGCCCCGGGTTTGGCATGAGAATTCTGAGATTCAGACCCCATTCTTCCATTTTCGAGCCTTTGTCATATACGCTTCAGACTCCTCACCTATGCATGTGAAATAGTCCAGCATATGCCTTCCTTACAAAGATGCTGTGAGCCATACCTGGGATCCTATACATCAAAAGCCCTTTGTAGTGTGCAGCATTGTTCGTTTAGCACCCACTGAGACAGGGCCCAGGAATACTGCAGTGAGACGTTTAACGAGAAGCCACAACAGTAAATCTGCAATTATAAACCGGAATGCAGAAAAAGAGACAGAGAGAGCCCCGCAGTGGTGGGCAGCTATTGGGTGAGTTGTAGATTATCTCACTGAAGAGTTGAAGCTGAAACCTGACACAAGGGGGCCTTGCTGGGTGATGATGGCAGGAGGAAGAGCGCAGGTCTCTTAGAACGGGGGTATGGAGGCCAGTGTGGTTAGGGTCCTCGGATGAATGGTTAGAGCAATAGTTTTCAACTTATGGGACACATAAACTAATTGCTAAAATTCTGTGGCAGACCAAAAAATTAGTAGATATTTTGCAGAGCTGACAAAAAAAAAAATAGGTACCATTTTGATTCATTCACACCAGATGATTATTGTTGTGCTGACTGTTGTCATTTTTTTTTAAATTTCATAATCTAAGGGAAAAGAGGTCAGTGCCCCTGACTAAATAGGCAAATTTTGCATGTTTTAAAAATTCTGGCAGCACACCTGTTAAAAATCACTGGGTTAGAGAGAAAGGCAAGAGGCTAGATTATACTGAGACTGCAGGCCAAGTTTTCCATTTTTAGGTTATCTTTGGGTTATAATTCACTGCTGGGAGGGTGTAAAATATGTGGCGAATTGACCTGATTTGAATATTAAAATGTTTGTTCTGATAATCACACATAAATTGGATCAGCAACCAATCAAATAGGGAGACCAGTTAGGAGGTTGCTGTCCAGATGTGGGCAGCTTGGATCAAATAGCAACAGTGGAGCTAGGAAAAAGTGGACAGATTTTGAGATATCGTTTGGAGGAAAGCCATTATTATTACTTTTATCTCTTAATTTAATTCAACTCAGTCCTATTGGAATACCTTCTGCTACTTTCCTGACAGATGGTCAGCCTGTGGGGGAAAAAAACACCATTAGATTAAATAACTGATGCTCAATCACTCATTCCCACATCTCCTATAAAACATAAACCCTTAACTAATAATAATAAAGCAGATGTGTGCAAACAATGCTAAGCGGCAAAGGTAACTCATTCCAAGGTAGGTCAAGCTCAATAATCACAACATTGGCAACGGATACCTTTCACTGACTAATTCTACGTGCCTAGCATCATTAAGCACGTTACATAATGTAGATCATTCAATTCTCAGAATAGCTTTCAGAAGCTAGTATGACCATAGCTAGTTTACAAATGAGGAGACTGAAGTTTTGAAAGGTGAAGAAATTTGCCCAAAGGCACACGGTTAGTATGGGGTTGACACGTGGAAAGTGAAATTGTAGGTGTGCTCCTACAATGCACCAAATCTCTTATTAGGAACCATGAAGTTCAAGAAAAGTGTATGTGATACAAGATTGAAGCTAAGAGAAAAAAAAACAAACAAAAAACAGCCACTTACACTTGATGATAATGAGACAGAGTTCAAGCTACATGTTCAAATGTCTATGAAATGCTATGAAACACTAACTTACAGTACTTCCCAGAGCATCCGTTTCTTTAACCTGCACCATGAAACTAAGAAAAAGTTTAGAACAGACATTTGCTAGTTGTTTCTCAGACTAGAAGTAATGAAAATTTATTTTATACCATTAGTAACACTTCTGCTACTGCCTAGACATTCTTGATTTGAATCCATTCAATGTTCTCAGGTTAATTTCTTGTTACTACATAAGCAATGACCCAGAAGTATCTCCCTTCTTCCAAAGTGGAACTCAAGTATGATAAAATGGACGGCCCCCTCAAATAGGGCCCATCGCCTTCTGAAAGAGCAGCGTGGCAGTCACTGGTGGCCACGTGTTAATTCGCAGCTAGTGCTGGGGATGCAGAGACAGAGGGGACACCCCCAGTCTCAGGCAGCTCCTAGTCAAGTAGCACAAGAGGAAAAGCCCAGCAAAGCATCCCAGGTACATGTCTACACCCGGCAAAGATAAACGAGACACAAAATGCTTTCCACAGTCTCTCCCCTCTATGCCTTTTTAAGCATAAAAGGAAGGTGCCCTGTGTTTTCCTGGCTCCCAAACACCCAGCGGACCTTTGTATCTTGTCTTTCTCTTGCCTTTGTTTTGTTTGTTTGTTTGTTTCCATGCAGGGTTCCTTCTCAGGGAAGACCCTGCTGTGACATTTCAGAAAACTCCCCCAACAGGGTGTTTAGAAAGAGACTCTAACTCCCTTTATGATGCTCCACTGTGAACCTCAGGGAAAACTTCTCACATAACCCTGCAGGTTTTCCCCCAAAGTGCCTCTCACTAACCAGGCAAGAACCAGCCAAGCCAGAGGGCATGTAAGTGGAAAACAAAAAGAAAGCAAAGCAGCCAAGTTCTTCCCTGAGTTGCAGGGAGGTATAAAAAGTGCAAAGCCCCAAGGTGTGTGTGTTGCGGTGGGGGGGGGGGGGGTTGGGGGGGCCGTGGAGAGTAGGGTTGGGGCATCTCAGAGAGGGAAGAAATAAGCTCACAGGCTGAGCCAGAAGTCAAAGTTAAGAAAGAAAATATTGCCTAACCGGTTTGGCTCAGTAGATAGAGCGTTGACCTGAAGACTGAAAGGTCCCGGGTTCGATTCTGGTCAAGGGCATGTACCTTGGTTGTGGGCACATCCCCAGTAGGAGGTGTGCAGGAGGCAGCTGATCGATGTTTCTCTCTCATCGATGTTTCTAACTCCCTATCCCTCTCCCTTCCTCTCTGTAAAAAAATCAATAAAATATATTTAAAAAAACATATTTCCAGGGCAGACCTTTCTCATGCCCATACATGAGGGCGGATATGGTCGAAAGGGTTTCAGATCTTTCATGTTTTCAAGTTATGGGCAGTGAAGTGTCTTAATGACTAGAGCCTGTTGCAATGCCAGGGGTTCCTGAATTCAAGTGCTGTATAGGCTGTAGGGAAGAGGCACCATACTATGAAGTTTTAAACATTAAGCTAAGAGTATGTTTCCCCCACTAAAGAATTACAGGTTCCACCTAAGGCGCAGGGTGCAAATATGCCACATTTCCCGGATAGCTCTCATCAGCTGCTAACACCAAGCTCATCTCCATTTGTAATGAACCAGACTATTGATCAAACCTACTTGGATGTGATCGCTGCCAAAGGATAGACTAGCCCGGGGAAGGAGAGCCCAGGAAGAGGAGTGATAAACAACAGCGAGTCAGGGAGCAGGACGATGTCACACTGTGATGACAAACAGCCTTTCAAATTGTGACTCAACATCGTGTGGTCCCCATTAACGTACCATGAGGAAGTCAATGGCAGGTTAATGAAGTCCACAGACGGTTGCACACGAGATGATCGCAGCACCCAGAAGGCAGACCCCATGTCTAAGGCGGTGGTTCTACGCAGGGAAGCTGATCATGCTGTTACCCACCAAAACATGCTCTCTCAGCTCGCGGACCCTGGCTCAGAGGACGGCAAGCAGAGGGTGAAGCCCCATAGCACACCTGCACTGACCCCTGACTACACCACCCTCGATCTAACTCCAAGTGAGGTGCTAGTCAAGAAAGAGAAAATAGATAGACAACTCCCCTATGGTTAAGTATAGCTTGCAAATCTCAAGATGTATTCTAAAAACACATGTAAACCACTGACTGGTCTGAGTGCTAGTCGCTTGGCCTGATGCAAACTTTTCTTGCGTTAATCTATTCAGATGCTCAAGTTGAAAAACTAAGGTTTTGAAAAGTATTTTTGGCTCACCTCTCTCACTAAGGCTATAGGTGAGCCCTTGCTTTATGCCAGCATAAGTCCTGTGTCGTCTATGTATGTACTCTGTGTCTCCCTCTGCTACCACATTGGCATGGCTACTATCATCGCTCCCCTGACCTACATCCTTAGCCTACTGGTTGATATCTTCCTGCTTCCCCTGTTACACCCATGACAGTAGATGGTCCACATGGTTGTGAAAGAGCTTAGCAAAATATCAGTCTTATTCTGTCCCTATTCTATGTAAGACTACAGTTTCTCTCCATGGCACTTAGGAAAACCAACATCCGAACTCCTTACTGTCACCTTCTGAGGTGGAACTGCATCAGCCTGTGCTACCATCATCCAGCGCTTTTCAGGGTCACTGACTCCCCTATATTGTCTGATTCCTGCTAAAGCAGCAGGTCCCTGGGAGCAGGGAACCTTCTGTGTTCCTCTCTGCTGTGACCCTTGTTTATGACAGTATTTGGCCCTTAGTAGGTTCTCAACAAATACTTGTTAGATGAAAGAAGGCATGTCAGAGTACTCTGTCTATGCAATGAGGAGGGTGAATATCTTGACCACAAAGTTCCTTCCTAGACTATCCTAGGAGAGTCTGTAATATCTCCCTTCTATGCCTAAGAGGGGAGGACCTAGAGCCATCACACCATCATACCGTCTATGAGGGTTCCAATCTGAGGTCCACCACCAACTCTCTGGGTACCCTATGGACAGTCTTCATATCTGACATATGGCTTTCTGTATATGGAGACATCTTGGAGCTCTCCTAGCTCTAAAAGTATCATTATCCCATATTCCTCCTCCTAAAAGGACTTGATTTGTTCCTGATTAATGTGATCAATGCTGGTGCCTGGTATTGTCTCATCATGTGAAAGCATCTGGGGAACCTAGGCAGGGATTTCCTCTGAAATCAGATAACCGCTGACCTAAACTCCAAGAAGTCAGAGAACAGACCCTTTAATCGATTTTTGATATCAAGGTATTATGAATACAATTTTAAATAAGTATTTAAACTAGTATTTTCTCTAATAAAAAAAGCCACACCTAAGTTTATTTATGAGCTAGATAGTTACATTTTCAAATCTGAACATATTTTAACCATTGTGTAAAAATTTTGTATAAAACACAGACATCACAGATTTGTGATGAGCATTCATGAAATTTTGCATTGAGTGTCCATAGCCAGCTATTGTGTTACAGCTATCTATGAACAAATAACCTAGAAGGAGATGGTCACAAGATTTAAGACAAAAAAATGGTTTTTAAGAACACTCACATAGCGAAGTAGCCATTAATGCCATTAATGTGAAAATATACCTCTGCTGGCACAAGCCCATTCTCCAAGCCACACACCAACTCAAATCATTCTTCCAGAGGCACTGGGCCCTTCACGGGAAGCATAACCTACATCTCTGTTTCATCAACAGGCAGACACACATGGCCCTGCACAGACAGAGACTGCTGGGCTGTGACAGGTTGTATAACCTGAGAGCATTGAACTTTCCTTTCTTTTAACCACTGTAAAATTTTCTCTCTTAGATGAGCTATGAGTGAAGATAATTTTCTAAAGTTATGTTTAAAGCATCTTTGTCCTATTCAAAATGTCCACAAAGAAGGAAAAGGGCAATTAGCTTATAGGAGGAAAAGGATTGAATGACAGAAGTTAGAAAAACAAGTGGTCATAATGCACAAGTAAACCCAAACCATATGGCGAGGTAGAGAGTAGGGCAGGGACAACCACAATAGCAATACAATAATAGCTGACGTTGAATGGCCTGTGTCAGACTTTATCCCTGCATTAACTTATTCCATGCCCAGCCACTCCTCTGAGTTATATGGGGAAGTGAGGCAGAGGAAGCTGAGTGACTTGCCCAAGGTCAAACACCCAGGATGCGGCAGGGTTCCAGTTCACACCTACATATGCCCTCGTTGGTCTGCCCAATGATTTAAATGGAAATTTCCTGCCAGAACTGTGAATAGTCATGGCTTAGGTACTTTCTGCATCAACAGCCATCACCTATTCTTTCTGCTAGGGTCTTAGGAGTCAATCTTATGGAGACAGCCATGGGGGAGATTCTTATTTTATCCATGGAGGACAAGCTACATGAGATGGTAAACATACCTGGGAAAACAAAGTACCTTCAACATCCCCATCTGGCCCCAGCTAAATACAGACCATGCGTCAGTGATGAGAAAACTGCCCCTTGAGTCTAAGATCTCAAGTTTGACACCTTTTTACAATGGTGACTATACTGACATGTGCCAAAGAATCAGGACAGAGGCTCTTGAAGCAGTGAGGAAAATCAAAACGTAGTTGAGAAAAGACAAAGCAACTCCATCATCAAAAATTTGTGAGAATTCCGTTTAACTTTTTGAGTACCCCCACAACATTTTCCGCAGCAGCTGCACCATTTTGCCTTTCCATGAACAACGAATGAGGGTTCTAATTCCTCCACACCCTCCACAACACTTGTTACTTTCCTGTTGTTTTTTTTTTTTTAATAGCCATCCTAATGGGTGTGAAGTGGTGTTTTATTTTGCTTTGATTGTCATTTCCCTGATGACTAATGATGCTGATACCTTTTCATGTGCTTATTGTAGGTGATGGCTGCACAACATTGTGTATGTATTAAATGCCACTGAATCATACACTTTAAAAATGATTAATTTCATGCAATGTGAATTTTTCCTGAATAAAAAAAAAAAAGTTCAAAAGCTGAACTCTAAACAAAAAGATAAATTAATCTGCAAATCACCTCACAGTTCCTAGGATATTCTTTGCCTTGTCCCATAAGTCTTTGTCTCCATCCAGCCAGTTATTACAGATACTGATTTGATTAAATATGTGTATGTTTTCCCCTGTGAGTCACAGTTACCAATGAGTGTTGTTTGCTAACCTTCAACTGGACCATATCACCTCTGTTTGTCAGCTGCAAAACCTTAAGGCATGGCCTTAGGTACTCATTTGGGCTATCTGTTGAGGGGTGTATGATGATAAAGATGGAAAAATTAGATGTCACACTCTAGGCAAGTACAGAGCCTTTGAGGCAATAGCCTATGAGCAGTATATACATTTACATCTGATCTCTGAAATCAGATTGCCTGAGTTCAAATTCCATCTCCACCATGCACGCTGCACTCTTACTAGCTGTGCAACTCCATCACCTCATGAAATCTCTCTAAGCTGAACTACAGTCCCTCCACTATATGATGGGGATAAGAACAGTGCCTATCTATACTGTGGTATTAAAAAATAAAATAATGAGCCAATTTATAGTAGCTATTAGATAACAATGTATGCTTTTTTCTCCTCTGGATGCAATTCTACTGCAGAGGTGCCCATGTACACATGTGTTTATTCTTGGTAAAGAGCCTGTAAAATCGTGCTCTTCATTGTGTGACAAACTAGCAGCATTGGGGTTCCTTGGAAGCTTGTATTAAATGCAGAATCTTAGGCTTTACCCCGGATGTACTCAACAAGATAGGCATTTTAGAGAGAGTCCCAAGTGACTCTCAAGTTCATAGAGCTTAAGAAGTCTCAGGCTAAGAAAATACTGCATTGAGCATATTCTCTAGAGCAGGGCTACGAGCAGCTGTATACCCTACAGTAAATAAGAGTGTGCACTGTGCTTCTTCCCTGGGAAAGGCAGTGCATAGAGGAAAATCCCTTCTGATAAATGCACTATTAGAAAAAATAACAGTCACTCCCTACAAATAGATTAGATATGCCAGGGCCCATCCTCCAAATTATTCTAATGTTCCAGAAATATTATTTAATTCCCATGAGAAAATGAGCCCCAAGAACGCATGACTGAACTTGACCGTGGCAGACCCACATTACTAATCTCCTGCATCATCAATCTTCCTTTAATCTTTCAAAATTCTCTCTCCACTTGAGAGTCACCTCGACTTGTTGGGCCTCAGACACACACTATG
Organism: Murina feae; assembly: GCA_004026665.1. Lineage (NCBI taxonomy): Eukaryota > Metazoa > Chordata > Mammalia > Chiroptera > Vespertilionidae > Murina > Murina feae. The sequence goes on along the minus strand of PVJC01009533.1, from coordinate 962 downwards.
AAATCTAAAGATATCCTGGAGCCCTGACCAGTTTGGCTCAGTGGATAGAGAGTCGGCCTGCGAACTCAAGGGTCCCAGGTTCGATCCCGGTCAAGGGCATGTACCTTGGTTGCTGGCACATATCCAGTAGGAGGTATGCAGGTGGCAGCTGATTGATGTTTCTCTCTCATCGATGTTTCTAACTCTCTATTTCTTTCCCTTCCTCTCTGTAAAAAAATCAATAAAATATATTAAAAAAATAAATAAAGATATCCTGGAGATCCGAGGGACCTCATACAACATACCAGCTGAAGGCACACTGGTGTTTGCTGCTAACTATAATTAGATTTATCACACTGCAAGAACAGAAGGAAAATATTAAAACAAAACAAAACAAAACACAAAACAACAAAAACCTCCTGAGCCCCCATCGTCCTTTTGTGACAGAGCTCATTTGAAATGTAGTACATCATCCAACCACATTCCTCTGATGGCATAGAATTTATGAGGGATGGCCTTCTTCATAGTATGTATTAACTCGAAGTCAACAGGGGAGGACCATAGGGGACAAAAATTAGAATGTGAAAAACATTCGGAGTCAAATGAATGTACTCAATGGCATGCTGGTAAACATAAATTGCAAAGTGATATCTATTTTTTTTCCTTCCTACAAGATTCACTGGAAAGGGTGGATGTTTTGAAAGACTTCAAAATACTGATGATTTACCATTAGTCTAGGGAAACAAATATCTTCCTAATCCGAGATTTTTCATTGCATTTATACAAAACTAGGGGCCCGGTGCACAAAAATTTGTGCACTCGGGGTGGAGGGAGTCCCTCAGCCCGGCCTGTGCCCTCTGACAGTCTGGGACCCCTCAGTGGATGTCCTATGATGGCCCCAGTCTGCCAGGCGCCTTTTGTGTGTGTGTGTGTGTGTGTGTGTGTGTGGCCACTGGGGACCTGCCCCCAGCCGCATCTGAGGC
>PVJC01009532.1:0-36390 GCA_004026665.1 Murina feae | reverse complement strand
TGGCTCCTACTCGGTGCCCAGCACCATGCTGGGGGTGGGAGGGGAGAGCGCAGGGGGCAGGGGGCAGGGCGGAGGGGAGTGTCGGTTCCAGGACAAACCGAGGGACTCTGGCGTTCAGGCTGAGGCCCAGGTCCCCCTCACACCCTTCGCCCCAAGGACCTGGCGCTGAGTTCCATAAACCCAGGGCCCGGCTAGGAATAATCCCACACCAAGGAGCCGGCGCCTGCAACTCGGGAAGGACACAGGAAAGACATGGGAAGGACATGGGAAAGACATGGGAAGAACACGGAAAAGACACGGGAAGGACATGGGAAGGTCGCAGGAAAGACACGGGAATGACATGGAAAGGACACGGGAAAGACATGGGAAGGGCACAGGAAAGACATGGGAAGGACACGGGAAAGACATGGGAAGGACACAGGAAGGACATGGGAATTGATAACAGGAAGTCAGGAGGAGGAGGAGGAGGGTCTGGCTGCCATGGGGGCTCCTTCCAGACAAACTCCAGCCCCAGGGCTCTGGGCCCGCGGAGCCCTGCCTGGGGAGCCCGCCTTCCTCAGGCCCAGGTCTCCGAGCTCCATCGAGACCCCCTGGTCCAGACGGTCTCTCCTTCACAGCGTGTCCTGGAGGAGCCCCGCGGTCCGAGCACAGCCCACAGCACAAACGTGTACTGTTGTGCATGTTCCCAGTCATCACTGCTGAGCTAAACGTCTGCACGGGGTCTGACAAGTCCAGGAACATTCAAGGGTCCACAGAACAGAACATGTGGGGTCCGGGTGCTCCCAGAAGCCTGGGCCCCGTGCCTGGGACCGAGCGGGCGGCCTTGGGAAGTGAGCAGGGTGGGTGTGGGCTGGACTCGAGGGGCCCTGACCAGGCGCCAGCAAGCAGCTTGACCTCGAGAACATCGTCGATCGCTCGTTCATTCATTCGTGCATTCACGCATTCATTCATTCGTGCATTCACGCATTCATTCATTCGTGCATTCACGCATTCATTCATTCGTGCATTCACGCATTCATTCATTCGTGCATTCACGCATTCATTCATTCGTGCATTCACTCATTCATTCATTCGTGCATTCACTCATTCATTCATTCGTGCATTCACTCATTCATTCATTCGTGCATTCACGCATTCATTCATTCGTGCATTCACTCATTCATTCATTCGTGCATTCACTCATTCATTCATTCGTGCATTCACTCATTCATTCATTCGTGCATTCACTCATTCATTCATTCGTGCATTCACTCATTCATTCATTCGTGCATTCACGCATTCATTCATTCGTGCATTCACGCATTCATTCATTCGTGCATTCACTCATTCATTCATTCGTGCATTCACTCATTCATTCATTCGTGCATTCACTCATTCATTCGTGCATTCACTCATTCATTCATTCGTGCATTCACGCATTCATTCATTTGTGCATTCACTCATTCACTGAGCAGCCTCCCGCTGTCCCCGCCCCTGGGCACTGAGCAAAGACCCGCTGGCAGTGACAGAGGAGCATGCCAAGCAGGTCACTTGTGCCCAGTGTGTGCGCACTGGCCGTTGGCCCACAAGGCCCGTCACGCAGGAGCCTGTGGCTGAGGTTGCCTGGACGCCCACAGGAAGTGATACTGCAACGTCAGCCTGAGTCGTCCAGAAGCACCCGCCCAGGCCCGCAGGCCTCCCAGTGACTTACCCGAGGCCGAGCGGAGGCGGAGACCGAGCAGGGATCAGAGCCTCGGGGCTGGTTCCGTTCTCGCCGGGGCCACTAGACCATGCCCTGGAAGGGAGGACCAACGGGTCACTCGGGTGTGGACCCGGCCCAGAGCCCACGCCGCTCCCTCCCGTGGCTTCCGTGGCCGGTGGGGGGACCACGGCTCTCACACGTCCACGCGAAGTACAGAAAACCCGGCTCCTGGCCCGTCCAGCCGTTTAGGGCAAGGGCCATGGCACGTGCACCTGCTGCCCCAGGAGGGAGGGACGCCACCCCAGTACTGACGGGGGAAGTGCCCCGTGAGGCGGGGCCCCCCTGGGGTGGGGCTGGAGCCAGAGCTGGGCGTGGCCTGTGGCCTCGGTCGGCCACCCCGGTTCTAGAGCTGCAGCATCCCTGAGCGCTGCGCCCGTCACTCAGGCCTGCGGCCACACCCCACTGTGTGACGCTCGGGGTCACTGTCAGGGCCCCTGGCACAGGGCAGGTCGCAGGACAGCCACCCCAGCTGTGGCCCCACGTGCAGCGAATGACCAGAAGGCACCACGACCAACTGCTCAGCGTCCGGCTCCGGGACCGGAGAGCACCCCTCCCACCCCAGACCATCCTGCCTCCCAGGATGCACATCACTCTGGCCCAGATGTGCCTCTGCTCTGGGCTGCCCACGTGGCCAACGCCCTCTGGTCTCTGGTTCAGTTTGCCATCTGCGACAAAGCAGGGGACACCAGGGCACCAGGCCTCCGCGGGAGGGAGGAGGGCCGCCATTCCTGAGGCCCCGAAGGCCCTGTCTCCCAGGCTGACCGGCCATTAACTCGAACTGCCAATCCCCCCGGGCTCTGCTACTAGGCCTCAGGGCTCCCCACCAGCCTCCTGGTGACAGGTAAAGATGGCAGTCGCTGCATCAGGTAGCAGAGGTCGTCACGCAGAAATAACTGTGCTGAGCTATCGCTGGTGGCTCCTGATCTCCGTCTAGCGATGGTCACGCAAATGGTCTCCATGATGCAAACAGACAGGTTGGGCTTCCTGGGGGCTCTCTGTGAGGGCCCCCTTTCTCCCACCACTTGGGGGAGGAGGTTAAGAGACAAAGCCCTGGGAGGGCCACACCCCCAAAGTCACCCCACAGGGGCCCTGCCTTTCTCCCCGGGGGCCCTTCCTTCACCCCCACCCCCACCCCCAGGACTTGGTTCATGTCCGGCCTAAGGCACCTTCCTCTCTCAGGTTTGGGGTCCCTGTGCTTTCTTTCCAGCACAGAGCAGGGCCCTGGGAGACTAGGGCGGGGAGCACCGGGGGCTGTGTGGCGACTGCCCGAGTTCAAGTCCTGGTCCCATTATTTCCCGGCTGTGAGACCCAGCTCATTACTCCACTTGCTAGCACACAAAATGGAGATGTAGTCTTGCCTAGTTCATCGAGTTCTCGTAGAGATGAGATGAGCTCACGCACAAAAAGAGGCTTGGCACGCCAGACCCGACAAATGCCAGCGAGGACTGAACAGACAGGCCTCCAGAGCGACTGCAGGGGTCTGAACCCACAGCCCACCTGAGACACAGCCGCCGGCGCCCACGGGAAGCAACAGGCAGCCCAAAGCAGACACAGCTGATGCCCGGCCGGCCGGCTCGGGCTGAGCATCGACCTGGGAACCAGGAGGTCACGGTCCGATTCCTGGTCAGGCACAGGCCCAGCGCGTGCAGGAGGCAGCCGATCATGATCCGCTCATCACTGATGTTTCTCTCTCTCCCTCTCCCTTCCTCTCTGACATCAATAAAATATCTATTTAATACATACATATATATATTTTTTAAAAAACAACAACCTAAGACGGTAAAAACTCTTAGAAGAAAACGGACAAATCTTCATGGCGTTGGACTTGGCGGTGGAGCCTTAGGTCTGACACCAAAGCCCAAACAACCAGAAAAGGTCAATCAGACCTTCATTAAGATTTCAAACTTGTGCTTCAAAGAACACAGTCAAGAATATGAAGACACAAATACAAAACGGGTGAAAATGTATCTAATAAGAGGCTTGTATCTAGAACATTCTGTATAAAGAACTCTTTGTGTGTGTGTGTGTGTGTGTTTAATTGATTTCAGAGAGGAAAGGAGAGGGAGGAGAGATAGAAGCATCAGTGATGAGAGGGGCCCATTGATCGGCTGCCTCCTGCACGCCCCCTACTGGGGATCCAGCCTGTGACTCAGGCATGTGCCCTTGATCAGAATCGAACCCGGGACCCCTCAGTCTACAGGCCGGCGCTCTATCCACTGAGCCAAACCAGCCTGGGCAAGAACTCTTACGTCTCAATAGAAAGACGACCCAATTAAAAAATGGTCCAGGGACTTAGCTAGATATTTTTCTAAGGAAGATCCACGACGGCACCAATAAACACGTGGAAAGATGCTCAGCACCACTGGTGAGTAGAGAAGTGCACACCGAGACCGCAACGAGCCCCCCTTGGCACCCACGAGGACTTCTAGGTCAAAACGCCAGGCCCACACACGAGCTGGCGAGGACGCGGGGAACCAGGGCCGCCACGCCTGCTGCTGGGGATGTACAGGCAGCCGCCGCCATCACCCAACGGGCAGCCACCACAGCCAGGAGAGACGGAACCAGGTGTCCACGCAGGAACCTGTACGCAGCGCCCACGGCAGCATCGTCCACGGTCACCAAAGGGTGGACACAGGCCCAGGGATAAGCAGGGTGTGGCCTCTGCACACAACGGACTCTTGTCACTCAGCCGGATGCAGGAATGAAGTGCTGGCCGCAGCCACAGCGCAGGCGAGCCGAGGACACGAGCGTGAAGAGGCCAAACCCAAAAGGGGAAAAACTGGCCAGGCCGGTGTGGCTCAGTGGTTGCGTGTCGACTTACGAACCAGGTCTGAAGTCAACAACAAAAAGTGCATGATTCCATTACATAAACATCCGGAATAGGAAATCTATAGTGACGGACAGCAGATTCGTGGTTTCCTGGGGCTGGGAGAAAGGGGTGTGGGGGGAAGGGGACGGGAGGTGGCAGCTCCAGGGTGTGGCTTTCCTGGGGGGTGATGGGAAGTGCCCAGTCTTGGCAAGCGATGGCGGACACGTGTGTGAACGGGCTGCATTGCTGACCTTGCGTGGACGTACGGTGTGAACTCCATCTCCATAAAGTTGTTTATAAGAAGGAATCCAGGCCGATGCTCTTGAATGTCTCTATCCCAGAGGCCAGAGGGCAAAGAGCGGGGTCACTGGTGCAGGGCGGCAGACCGCAGGGTTTCCCAGGGCTGCCACCAGGGGCCACCCGGCATCAGCTCTCATGGCCCCAGGCGACTGAGAGCCCGCCAGCCTCCAGTCCAGGGGCAGAGCCTGGCCCAGGTGTGTGCCCGATGTCAGGGTGGGTTCTCGGGGTCCCTCTGCATCCCGGGTGAGGAGCCGTCCCTCGGTGTCACTCTCGGTCGGGTCCCTAAGGAGCTTCCGTGGACCTGCAGCTCAGTCCTGGACGAGGCCCCCCCCACCCCCCCGGCCCTGCAGTCGCCACCTCATCTGGGTTCGCGGGCTCTTGTTGGGGTCAGGTCCTCCTCCCGCGGTGCTGGCCTGGGGGACCTGTGCCCACCGCCCTCGCTGCCAGTCCTGGAGGCACCAGGAAAGCGCCTTCTTCCACCGCTGGGCGCCTCCTGGAGCCGGGCACCGGCTTCTCGCACGACTGGCGGCGGGAACCCCACGCCCTCCTGCCGCTCACACCGGTGCCTGCTGAGAGCTGACCATCGCTTTAATGTTCCTGCCGCCCAACTGAGGCAGGACGCCCGGCGCCCGGAGGGATGGAGCGGCCCTGAGCCAGAGACCCACGGGTGGGGGTCAGGGCGTCTCTGAGGGCTGCGGCCCAGGATGGCTGATCCCACCGCGGTCCCCATGGCGACGGCAGCCGGCAGGACGCCTTCACGCGGGTGTCCATACCAGGACAGCTCTTCGCAGCGGCCTCTTCTCCCACTGCCCAGTGCCAGGACCGAGGGAGGGGGCTGTGTGTCCTGCGTGTCGCTGGGCGTGGGGTCAGGGCTGGGAGCAGCCTCAGAGCGACGCATGGACGCCAAGAAGGGCAGGTGAGAGCGCCCGGCTGCAGTGTCACAAAGGGGGCCTGCTGGACCACGGCCAGCCCCCCCCCGCCCCGGGTGCTGGGTGCCGGCCACCACACTCCCAGCCACCACACTCCCGGCCTCCACACTCCCGGCCTCCACACTCCCGGCCACCACACTCCCGGCCACCACACTCCCGACGCCCTGCAGGGCACAGGCCTCTGTCGCTCCCCCGCCCGCTCCCAGGACTAGTGTATTTGAGCTCCTGTCGCCAAAGGGACCTGCCACCTCCATCTGCTCTGCAAAACTGTTGGGCCTGTTCGCTAAAGATGACCCCCACCCCGACCCAGGATTCAGCTCCTTGATCTGCGCCCAACAGAAGCATGGACCCATGGCCACGAAAGCCGTGTGCAAGGACGCTCACGGCCTTGCGGCTGGGCACAGCCCCACGGGAAGTGTCCTGATGTCTGTCTGCAGGAATCGGATAGACAGACTGCACTGTCAGTCCAGTGGGCGGCCTCCACGCACGAGGCTGCCTCAGTGTGATCCATCCACAGAGGATGAAACCGGGAAAGCAGCCGCATGGCGAGGAGAGCAAGGCAGCGGCCACCCAGAGGGGGCGGTGACTAGGAAGGACTGTGGGGCCTCTGGTGCTGGCTGGGGGGGTGAAGGGGGGTGTCCAGGGCCGGGGAGGGGGGCGGTGAAGGCTCTCCTGCCTGAACCACTGTCTCAGGAGCCCACAGCGGGGAGCCCAGCTGCCCATCTGGGATGAAGGGACGTCTCTGAAAACAGATAAATTATTCATTCCCCAGAGTGAGCAGCAGCCGCTTCCCGCAGCGGTCGGTCACCGCACCACAAACACCCAAAGGCTTGGTGAACCCCATCAGCCACAGGCTCGGGGGCAGCTTGTTAAATGCTCATTTTGTGAGAATTTAACAGGCTGAACACGTACAGCGTGTGCCCTTCAATGCACTCAAGTTCAACGCCAACAAGACAGTAAGGACAGTGAGCCATGCCCCCTCATCCCTGCCCACTGGGCTGCCCAGCTGAGGATGGTGGTACGATCGGAGCTCATGTTCTATGTGACGCACAGCCCTGTGGAAGGAGCAGGGGACCAGAGTGGACCCCGGACTCAGCGGGAACCTGCCTGGAAACAGGCGTCTAGGGCCAGGGGTGGGGGTGAAGGTGGGCGTCCAGGGCCAGGGCTGGGGGTGAAGGTGGACATCCAGGGCCGGGGGGGGGGGCGGTGAAGGCTCTCCTGCCTGAACCCCCATCTCAGTAACCCACAGCGGGGAGCCCAGCTGCCCATCTGGGATGAAGGGACGTCTCTGAAAACAGATAAATTATTCATTCCCCAGAGTGAGCAGCAGCCGCTTCCCGCAGCGGTCGGTCACCGCACCACAAACACCCAAAGGCTGGGTGAGTCCCATCAGCCACAGGCTTGGGGGGCAGACACCGGGGTCCGCCATCGCCCCCCACGGACAGCGCTGGCCGTGACCTGCCCCACAGCCCCCTCCTGCATCGCGGAAACCAGCACAGCGCCTGATGAAAAATCACAGCCGCCCGCAGAGCAGCGGCGGGGAGACGGGCTCGGGTACCCCGTGTTCCCGCCACCATTCCCTCGCAGCCTCCCTAGTGCTCCCTCCAGGGTCGAACCCCCTTCCCGGTCAGGGACGCAAGCCTGGCACCCGGGACACTGCGTGTCTGGGCAGTGCCTGGAGCTGAGGTCACCAGGAGGAAGGGCTCAGGCCTGGGGTCACCCCCATCAACGCCAGCTCGGCTGGCTCCACAGCGGGCAGCCACGTCGGCAGCTGGGTCTCTCCAATGGGTTTGTTTGTTTTTTAATATATTTTTTTATTAACTTCAGAGAAGAAGGGAGAGGGAAAGAGAGAGAGAATCATCAGTGATGAGAGAGAATCATGGTCCAGCTGCCTCCTGCACACCCCTCACTGGGGATGGACCTGTGCCCTGACCAGGAATCCAACCGGGACCTCCTGGTTCCTAGGTCCATGCTCAACCACCGATGCCGCCTCCCTGCACTCAGCACGGCAGCTCCCGGAGACAAGAGAGGGTCCCTACGCCAGCACCCTGCACCCCGCAAAACTGACCAGAAGCAGCTCCTCCCTGCAGCCCGACAAGAAGCGCAAACCGCCAGGGGAGGGTCGAGAGTCACCATGACACGCAGGTGCCAACACTGCCAGGAGCAGACGGGAGGGCACCTGTGTGGGGAGCCACCGGCGCGACTTTTTAATTTTATTTCTCTGCCCTGTACCTTGCCAGCTCTCTAATAGGATGTTACATAACTCTTCTAATTAAAATGCATGCCTGGCAGCCTTGTCCCCTGGGCTCCGGCACTCTTCCCCACTGACCTGGAGGACAGGCCGGGGCTCAGGGGAAGAGCCAGGTCCCCCTGAAGGAAGGAAGGAAGGAAGGAAGGGGGGGAACCTGAGGGCAGGGGTAGGCCAGCCAGCCGGGCCATCCCCAAGCTCCTGGGACAGCCAGTCAGGAGGGCGGGGGGCCTTCAGGGCCTGTCCACCTGGGATTTCTAGAGGCCCAGGGGGACACAGACTCGAGGAGAAAAGCATAGAAAGTCCACTCGCAGGAGCCCACGTGAGGGGGGTGGAGGGGGGCTAGGAGTCCCCAAGGGCCCTGGTCTGAAGGTTCCACCAGATGAGCTCCTTGGGGACAAATGGAGAGGGGCCTGCACAGAGCGAGGGCACCGCACACCCCGGGGTGCTGCTGGCCCTGAGGCAGCCCCACTCCTCTCATGGGGCCTGGCTGTCACCCCTGAGGTGTGGGGGGCCTCTCCCACCCCGTCCCTTCAGTGCCCCCCGCAGTGGACGGGCCAGTGCTCAGGGCCCTCTCCCTCGGGTGCTCCTGACCTCCAGGGCCGCAGGTCTTGAACGGTGCGACATCACGGCTCAGAGCGACAGCTGCGGCCAGGCCTGGGTGCCGAGGGGACCCCGGGCAGGAGAGTGGCCTCCGGCAGCTCCCCCACTCCCCACGCCGCTTCTGCATGAATAAAACATAAGACGGCAAGGCCTTCAACTGCCCTCATTCTCATCAGACTCGTTAATAGGAAAATTAAAATTTAAAGTGACCTCAAGTGACAAGCACAGGACTATTCCTAGAAGCCGGAGACTGGTGCGCGCGGAGCCGGGGTTGGTGTGTCAGACCCAAACCCTGCGTCGGTGGGTTCTCCAATTCCGACTCTAAGCCAAGGACAAAAGGTGCCTTTATTCTGGGGTGCGGGGGTTCCTCCGTCTTCCTGCTCATGTCCCGGGCTCCAGGCTGGGGGCCTTGCTGGGGACCAGAGCTGGACCCCAGGACCTGAGGCCCCTTCTCACTCAGACCCTCCCCCAGCTGTGAGAAGTGGGCTTTCTCCCCACCTGGTCCTGAGCCTGTGGGCCCGGCCCTGGGGGAGCTGGGAGCCCTGGCCGGGTCTGAGGGCCAGCGTTCCAGCCAAGGGAAGAAGACGCGGCCTCTGCATGGTCCCCCCTCCTCACTGACCCCTCTCCAACAGGATGCCGGGCAGGGCTGAGGGCAGCAGGAGAGGGGGGCAGCACCAGGCTCTGGCCGGGACCACTGGTGCCTGCACCACCCCATGAGCTGCTCCCGGCCTCAGAGCCCAGGAGGCACCGCGTTCAGAGGACACGGAGCCACGAGGGGACAGGTGCCGGGTGGCTAAGAGGAGCCCTTTGCACAGGACTGGTACCTGGTCAGGCCCAGGAGGGTACGGCCCAGCTCCAGGGGCCGGTGGGTAGTCCGATGCTCTCCCTTCCAGCCCTGCAGCCACCAGACCGAGACCTCAGCCCTGCAGCCATGCCACTGTCTGACCTGCCTCCCCGTCCCACACCTGCCTCAGCCACCCCGGCCTGCGTCTCTGCTCTGCCAACCGCTCCATGGCATCTCACAGGCACCCGCTCGGCCGGGGGTCCCCACAGGCCTCAGATGGGCTCCACCTGACAGGCGAGGAGACTGACACCGCGGTGAATGTCGTCCTCACACGACGGGGCTGCTGCCTGCGTGCGAGCCCTCAGACCCTAGGACCCGCACCACTCGACAGGGAAGAACCCTGGGGTCTTGACTATCAGAGAGGCTCCTGCTGCTCCTTTTGGGGGTCCTGACTCACACCCCTGGCAGTTTCCCGTGTCCCGAGACAGGTTAGTGCTGGGGTCACCTCCCTGTCCGGAGCCGGACCTTAGTGTTCAGGCGTCACAGGCCAGCTGTCCCCCGTTTACTGGGCTGTCCCCCATTTACTGGGCTGTCCCCCCCGTTTACTGGCTGCCTCCCCGGCCCCACGCCTTTGGGTCCCACTTGGGCAGAATGCAGAACACAGCGCGAGGCCCGCCACTGGCCCATGGCTGCTTGCAGATAAGCGGAGGTGCACGCGGAGATAAGGGCTAAATATAGCAGGAGCCCGGCCCCCCGCGACATCAGGCACGGTCCTCGCAGCGAGAAGGTTTCAAGGACACACTGGGGTAGCCGAATGAGGCCAGAGCCGCCGCCTTTTTCAAAACCCTAAGCTGACCGCCTTCGCGTGTGACGCGTCCTGGCCTGGCTGGATTCAGCCTTTTCGGCTCCCAATCGGCTTCTCCTGAGCATCCGAATGCCCCACGTTCACCGCCGGCTAAATGGGAATCGGTGACAGGGCCCCACAAAGCTGCCTGGCTCGCCGCCCCCTCCTCCAGGGAGGCCTCAGGCCACTCCCAGGCTCCCAGGACACCAGCTGGCACCCCACCCCTAGCAGAGCCTCCGTGAGAGCCCCACCCTCTGCCCTGGAGCCTAGGGGTGAGGTGGGCCCCCCAGTTCTTGAACTCGCTCCTGGACCAGGAGGGGGCTTACAGGGCTTGTCAAACGGAACTGAGCTATGAGGCAAGCGGGAGGCCACAGGCACTTGTATCTCCTTAAAACAGCCACAAACAAGAGCAGGTTTTGCCAGCGCCCTACCTGCTGGTGTGGAGGTCGGAATCCCATTCCTTCAAGTCGTAGACAGAAGCGTGGTTGCCCTCACACAGGCCTAGCTCGGCGTTGGGTGGGAGAAAACTGAAGACCACATGCCGGCCTAGAGCTGCTGCAGCTTCACCCCCCACTCCCCCAATCACCCCAGAGCAATCGAGTCTAGCTGACCTCCTCCTCCAGCTGACCTCACGGGGATGGGTGAGGGCAGGGCCAGGCGGGCAGGGGGGTGGGTGAGGGCAGGGCCAGGCGGGCAAGGGGGTGGGTGAGGGTAGGGGGCTGATCACCCTCTTTTCTGCATGAAATCCCCTCCCAGAGGGTCCTTAGGCGAGAGCTTACTTCCTGGGGTAGTGGGTGGCAGACACCAGGGTTTGCTCCGCCCCTTCCCCCCGACCCCCCAGGGCCGGCTCCAGGCAGAAGCACAGGATGCACAGGGCAAGCAGTCCCCCTCAGCAGCCCAGACTTGGCCTCAGGGACTGGGGAGCAGGAAGGCAGGGACCTCAGGGCTGAGAAGCCCCCTGAGGCGCTGTGATTCTCCTGAGACTGTGTGGCCCCCAAACCCAAGAGAATGTCCCCTGGCGAGAGGAAAGCCGCTGCACGGGGCTGCTGAGGCTGCGGAACCTGAGCCGAGGAAACATCGAGGTCCTGGCTGTCGGAAGCTGAATGAGACGGCTCCCCCTTCCTGGCCCCAGGAGCTGAGGGAAGAGCCCCCTGCACGGGCAGCCCCGGCAGCCCTGGAGTAGGAGGTGTAAGAGGCGGGCGGCGGCCTCTGTCCTCGGCTTCGCCGTCCAGGGAAGAGCCATGGCGCCAGCTCGGGGACGTGCTTTGGGGAAAATCCAGTCCTTAGACTTTGGTCGGCCGCCTCTCCCCGCGGGAAGATGCTAAGAAAAGAGGCCAGTGTGGCAATGCCTTCAGCAGCTATAATCGAGTTACCTTTTCTGAATTCTGCGAGCGCTGACCGCTGTAATGCGATTCCTGAAATGTCATTTGGAGCCACTGGCGCGGGCGGCGCGACGCTCAGTAAACACATCATCCGTCAAACCCGCCACTCCCGCCGACCCCGAGCCCTGTGCCCGGCGTGGGGCTGAGGCCGGGCAGAGCCGGGGACGCGGTCCAGGGGAGGCAGCGAGGAGTAAATACCGACCAGGCCCGGGAGCTGTGAGGCTGGGAAGGGTGAGGGAGGGCACTCACGGCGCCTGGGGTCAGAGGCTCACGGGCGTCTCCGATGCACCACTGACCGCTCGGCTGAATGCCAGCCTGCGGAGCCCTGGGCACGGAGGGGCACATGCACACACACACACGACATACATGTGCACACAACATACCCTGACACAAATGCACGTGTGCACAGACACACCTGCACATGCATAAACACACACGTGTGCCCATAAATACAAGGGCATCCATGTACACAGAGACACACACAAATGTGCGCACAAACACACGTGTGTCCACACACACGGGGGCATCCATGAACACGCATGCACGTGTACACCCAGACAGAGTCTCAGCTGCGCAGCAGGGACCCGGCTGGGGGGGTGGGGGGGCAGAGGACAGCCGGGCCCCAGCGCGCCTGCTCAGCGGTGGAAAGGGGATCCTGCAGGTGCAGATAAGCGCCAGGTGGGCATGTCCCTGGCCGGGCTGCCACGGGCAGAGGGTTACAAGAGAACATGGTGAAGGCCTCGCCTCCTCCATCCCCACGGCCCACCTTTCCCTCCTGCAGGAGGGCGGGCTCGCTGGGTGAGGAGACGGCACAGAAGGGACCTGCTCCCCGTCCACCCCCCACGGGGAACTGGTGCAGCACTCCCCAGGGTCCCCCCGCAGAAGTGAACCCTGAGAATCCCGTTCACCCCTCTTGGGAGCAGGTCCCGGGCACTCAAAGCCCCTCCCCCAGGTGCTAGCCCCACCTGAGGCCCCAGGGCCTACCCAGCCACCTGCCCTGCTCCTCCCCCTGCTGGGTCCTCCCAATCTGTGGCGGCCACCTCCCTCCCAGGCCACCTGCTCTCCTCCCCAGGGCAGCATCCAGCCAGTGCGCAACCCCAAGTCAGTAGAAGAGGCCCTGCCACCAACCAGCTGGGTGACCTGGAGCACATGACTTCGCCTCTCTGAGCCTCAGTTTCCTCGTGACGAGGGAGGCGACACCCCCCGTTCCTGGGGTTCTTGTGGGGGAATCCAATGAGCTAACATACAGGGAAGCATCTGGCCAGCTCTCAGAGCGACAGAGCGGGGAGGCTGCTATGAGAAGGTAAGTCCCTGTAAGAGAAATGCCAGCCTTTGGGGTGACATGCCAACCTTCGGGGTGACAGCGTAGTGGGTACAGCACGAGGGGCCTTGGTGTGACGTCAGCATGACAGACGGAGCTGAGGAGACCCATTCACCATGACTGGTGACTCAACCCATTGTCTCAAGCCCACGGACACGACGGGGTTCACACCACCGCTGGGAGGCCAGACCCCAAAGCTGAGCCAGTCCTGAGCCTTTGCGGGGAGTTCTCCTGCCAATCACCTGAAGGCAAGTAAGGAGACATCCCCACCTGAGAGATGCAACAGTGATCCAGGGGTCCCCACGCCGGCTCCCCAGGGCAGGCCCCCCGCCCCAACCAAGGGTCACGGGAGCAGTGTGCCCACCCACAGCTGCCCACCTCGCTCCCCTGCAGCCCGGCTCACAGAGAGACCTGCTGTAATGACAAGTGCATCTAAGACAGCGGCCCGGCCAGTGTGGCTCAGTGGCTGAGTGTCGACCTATGAACCAGGAGGTCAGGGTTCCATTCCCTGTCAGGGCACAGGCCCGGGGTGCAGGCTTGATCCCCAGTGGGGGGCATGCAGGGGGGAGCTGGCCAGTGATTCTCTCTCATCAGTGATGTTCCTCTCTCCCTCTCCCTTCCTCACTGAAATGCAAGGCTGGAAAGGAAGGAAGCAAAGAAGGGAGGGAGTGAGGGGAGAGGACCCCAAGGAACCTTCTGGAATGTGCATGCGGCTGGGCCCTTGCGTCAAGAAGGCGCTGCTGTCCTCTCGCACAGATTTGTGCTCCAAAGGAGAATCTAAAAGGGTCTGAGTTGTTGGGTTTTGCTTCTGTCTCAGCCTCACGGTGGCCGATCCCCTCCGCCCTCGGCCCGGCCCCGAGTCCTGGGAGCGAACGGCCCATGTCCGGGACGAGGCTCTGCACCCGGAACCCGTCCACCCAGCACCTCAGTGCAGCCCTTTCCAGGGACGCCACCCGTCACCCTTCACCCCATGTGGTTGGGGGTGTAGGGGCTCCCCCTCCAGCCACACGCTCTGCAAGGCCCTGCCTGCCTCCGGGACCCAGAGCCTCGTTCCGACCAGCACCCCAACCCAAGCTCTGGGGGCACATCAGCCTGAGAATGAAATGGACGAGCAAATGAAGAGGGAGTGATGGCGCTGCCCAGCTCACAGGTCAGCCGGGGGTGACGAGGAAGGGGGTACAAAGCAGATTCAGGGCCCCCCAAGCTGCGGGAGATGGCAGGGTAATGCCACGCCCTGAGAAGGGGTGCCCCGCTGTGCACTAACGCATCTATAAATCATCAGTTCACCCCCCGCCGCTGGGGTCCCAGGACTCGGGGAGGAGCTGGGCTGACGGGGCCACAGGCGGGCAAGAGGGACTGACTCGGGTCCGGGGGAAGGGAAGTGAGGGCTGTGGTTCGTGTGGGTTGGAGGGCAAGGCCACCACCAGCCTGGGCCAGGGCAGGTGTGGTTGGGCGCGTGGCTTCCTTCCTCTGATCTGCTCTCGCTGGGAGGGCCGCCTGGGGAGGGGCCCGCGGGAGGTGCCCGCTGCTGTGGCTCAGGGCTCCCCGGGGGCACGGCAGGAGAGCCCCCCTTCCCCCCCCCCCCCCCCCCCCCGCCCCGTGCTGCTGCCTGAAGGCGGGAGAGGGGCCTGGGCGCACAGGTGCCCCGCAGCCAGGCTGTGGCCGCGTCCACAGGGCCAATGAGGAAAGCAGGTGTGGGCAGCCGAGCTGCAAGGCAGCCCCACCGACCCCTGCGGAAGGCCCAGGCACCCCATCACCTGCCTGGAGCCCCTCGCCACTAGCCCGCACCTCTGCCCCGTGGCCACCACCGCAGCCCCCGGGTGATGGGGACACAGGTGGCTCTTCAGACGGCTGCAGACTTGCTCCTTCCCACTCCTCACAGCTGTATGCACAGAGAAGGCTGGCCCCGCTACCCTGGCAACATGACACTGCACGCCCCCCGCCCGCCATTCCCAAAGGGCACCCGTCATCGCGACCAAGGCCTACCACAGCCAGACACCAACGCCAGACACCTCCTTCCCCCAGCAAGTCCCCGCGGCCCAGGAGCGAGGCCCCCTTAGCCAGGGCTGACCACAGCGCGACCCACAGGAGGAGGCTGGACAGGAGGCAGCGGGGGCAAGGATGACAGGAGGAGGCTGGACAGGAGGCGGCGGGGGCAAGGCTGACAGGAGGCGGCGGGGGAAGGCCCTGGGCAGGGCCACCGCCAAGGTCACGGCCAGCCCCTCCCAGGCAGAGCTGGGTGGTGGGCCCCGAGGGTGGCCAGCTTTCCATTTCTGCCCACAACACACGCTCCGGCCTCAGAACCGGCCGCTATTTCATCACAGGGAGCCAAGCGCCTTCTTGTTCTTACTGCTGCCGGGAATGGACTATGTGGGGGGGAAACACGATTTCTTGATTTTCTTCTCGACTCGGCAGGTGGGGAAACAGCAAACGTAATGGCATTGTCCGCAAGCACCGCGCGGGGAAGAGAAGGGGTGATGCCTCCCGCCACCCTGGCTCCGTGGGCCCTGGAGGGGGGGCTAACAGAGGTGCCAGAGGCATGTCTGCTCTTCCAGGACCAGCCCTGGAGGAAACGCAGCAGCACCGGCCGGCTGTGCCCCGCACGCCGCTCCCCCCCACGGCCACCAGGTCAGCATCGCTCCACAGAAGAGCTCACACCACACAGTTCACACCATGAGGAAGAGGAAGGCAGGAGCCCGGCCCGCGTGGCTCCATGGTTGAGCGTCGACCTGTGAACCAGGAGGTCATGGTTTGATTCCTGGTCAGGGTACAGGCCCGGGCTGTGGGCTCCATCCCCAGTGTGGGGCGTGCAGGAGGCAGCCGACCCATGATTCTCTCTCGTCATGGATGTCTCTCTCTCTCCCCCTCCCTTCCTCTCTGAAATTGATACAAATATATTTTTTTTTAAAAAAGAAGAGAAGGAAACACCACAAGATTATAAGGAAAATGCATGGAGGAGAAGGAACAAGATCTAGGATGTAGGTACAGGCCCTGGCGGGGCCCGGGGTGTGACTTCGTCATGCGGCTGTCACTCCTCTCAGCTGCCCCCTCCCAATCCATGAACATGGGATGCCCTTCCATTTACTTGGGTCTTTAATTTCTTTTCTTTTTTAATATATATTTCATTGATTTTTACAGAGAGGAAGGGAGAGGGACAGAGAGTTAGAATCATCAATGAAAGAGAAACATCGATTAGCTGCCTCCTGCACACGCCCCTGACTGGGGATCAAGCCTACAACCAAAGTACACGCTCTCTATCGGAATCAAACCTGGGACCCTTCAGTCCGAGGGCCGATGCTTGATCTGGTGAGTTAAACCAGTTAGGCCGTCTTTAATTTCTTTAAAGATATTTTGGGGTTTTTTCTTTGTTTGTTTTATATATTTTTTATTGATTTTTTTTAACAGAAGGGAAAGGAGAGGAATAGAGAGTTAGAAACCACTTGTTGTTTTCAGAGTGTAAGTATCGCACTTCTTTTATCAAATTTGTTCCTAAGCATTCTATTCTTTTTTTTTTTTTTTTATGCTGTTGAAATGGAATTATTTTCTTAGTTTAACTTTCAGATTGCTCACTGCAAGTGTATAAAAACGCACTTAGCTTTTTCTATATTGGTCTTATATTCTACAACTTTGCCAAACTCGTTTATAAAGCTCTTCTGTGGTTTTTCTAGTGAATTCTTTAGGATTTCCTATATACAAAATCATCTCATATGCTAACAGTTTACTTCTTATGTTCGAATCTAGATGTCTTTTATTTCTTTTTCTTGCCTAACTACTATGGCTAGCACCTCCAGTACAATGTTGAATAGAAGGGGTAACTGTAGGTATCTGCCTTATTTCCTGATGTTGGAAAGTTTTCAGCCTTTCACCATTCAGTATGATGCTAGCTGCTATGTGTTTAAGTCTAAAACCTTCAATCTGGAACTGATAACATTATGAGACTTCTCCCAGTGGTTTAGAGAGGGAAATCACACAAAATGCTCTGTATGGGAAAATGAGCATAGATTGTCCTGGTCGGTGGGACTCAGTGGTTAGAGCATCGCCCTGTGCACCCAGGGGTCACGGGTTCCATTCCACGTCAGGGCACATACCCAGTTCACAGGTTTGATCCCCACTCGGGACATGTGTATGAGGCAAATGATCAATGTTTCTCGAGCACAGATGTGTCTTTCTCCTTCTCCCTCCCCTTCCTCCCTCTGGAAAAAAAAAAAGAGTATAAGATAGAAAACAGCAACAAATGGAGCTTCCTTGCCTGCCTGCTGCTGGACTGTGGGATGCGCTCCGCATCCTTGGGCCTGCCAGGCTCTCAGGATGGTTGGCTGTCCGAGCTCATCAAAACTCAGTTGTGTTTTTCCTCAAACCTACACATTTATGATTAGGAATAAATTTGACAAAAGAAGTACAATACTTACACTCTGAAAACAACAACATATTTTTAAAGAAATTAAAGACCCAAATAAATGGAACAGCATCCCATGTTCATGGATTGGGAAGATTAATGTTATTAAGGCTAGAGGCCCAGTGCATGAATTCACGCACGGGTGGGCTCCAGCCAGCCCCGCCCCAATCAGGGTGGATTAGGGCTGGGCCTGTTGGAAGGAAGAGATGGTGGGAGGTTGGTTGGCCAGCTCGCCTGGATCAGGCCCTGATCAGGGCTCGGCCAGCTGGGTGAAGGGATGGCGGGTGATTGGCCAGTGAACCCTGCCCCCCATTGGGGTTGAGGGACCAATTGGGGGCAGGGATGGCCATCGGGAGAGGCTGTGGGCGGTGGGCAGGCTGGCCCCATCCCCCGAATGGAGTGGGTGGGGGTGCTGATTGGGAGCCAAGTGGCCTGCGGGAGGGGCCATGGGTGGTTGGCCATGGGTGGGGCCGGGTGTGGGGGAGGGGCTACAGGAGATTGGCTGGCCGGCCCCGCCTCCTATTGGGATGTGGGGGAAGGTCAGGGGTGGGGCTGGCTGAGGGGAGGGGCTGTGGGCCTATTATGGTGGGGCAGGCTGATGGGGGCACTGGAGGCACAGCTGGGGGGTAGGGAGGGGGCGTTTGGAAATCAGGCCAGGCCCAGCTCTTGATTGGGGTGGGAGAGTCTGATCAGGGGCAGGTCGGCAGGGGGGGGTTGGCCGCAGGCCCCACCCCTTGATCAGCCTGTTCGCTGGCCACAGTGGGCATCATAGCAACCAGTTGTTAGGTTGTAATGGCTGTTAGGGTAGCTGTCTTTTATATATATAGATGGCATTGTTCCCAAATTAATCTACAGACTGTACTTATGCAATTACGTAACTCAATTGGATGTTATGTCTACCACTGGAATTTGAGTTTAAAAGGAATTGGCTTTTAAAAATATATACTTTTATTGACTTCAAAGGGGAGGGAGAGGGAGAGAGAGATAGAAACATCAATGATGAGAGCGAGTCACTGATTGGCTGCCTCCTGCACACCCTGCACTGGGGATGGACCCAGGAACCGGGACATGTGCCCTGACGGGGAATGAAACCGTGACCTCCTGGTCGACACTCAACCACTGAGCCAGGCTGGTCGGGCAAGGAATTGTTTTCATGAAGCCAGAGCTGGATGTCTGGGGAAGATTACTGTTAAATTAGACGTGGGCAGAATCACAACACAGTATTAGGGATGTATGAACATCTGCATATACTGGGCACTCAGTTCCTGCGTCACTCAATAGACACAGAGACTTAAGAATCACAAAACATGCGTGAGAGGGTAATACACAGAAGGTGATGTGACACCACCCCACGGACCCGCAGGAGCCCGGGAGTGAAGGCGTGTTTCACGTTAAAATGAAATGTTCATACAGAAATAAAACGCTCACGGGGGTCCACATCATTACGACGATCCCCCCCTTAGTCATCTTTCTCATGAAGCAGCTCACGGCCAGCGCAGAGGGGACCGGACGAGGGATTTTTCTGGAGGCTTCTGGGGAGGGTGACAAGGTGCCATTTTTTCTTGCCATGTTGGTATGTCAGGGTGATCTGATGAGCATGTGCTGCTTTGATGATAGAGGAACTGACACGCGTTCTTCTTTAAGATTCAGATTCCATTTCTCCCTCGCACTGGCAGCGCTGTCCCTGGAGCCGATACAGTTCCCCCGGCCGCGAAGGCGAGTGGGGGCCGAAGTGAGTCCGGAGGAAAGGGAACAGGAGCAGCAGGCAACGGGCTAATGAGGATTCTCGCCTCCAGGGACGGCTGCCTTCAGCCTTCACTGAGGTTAATAAACACTGGAATCGATTCCTTAATTTGGTGGAAAATAAGCCGCTTCTCGGAGCTCTCGGTGCAGCCAGGAGGCTGGCTCCCGGCTGGGGATGAGGCCAGGCTGCTGGCCCGCGTAACCTCACACCACAGAGAACCGGATTTTCTGGGGGAAGGCCAGAATTCGGAGCGTTTTTAAAGAGACCGCAGGTTTCTGCGTTGATCGACGCAGACTAAGAGGGTTAAGAGGGCCGTTTCGCCCGCCTGGCGCGGCTCAGGGATTGAGTGTTGACCTGGGAACCAGGAGGCTGTGGTTCGATCCCTGGTCAGAGCACTTGCCCAGGTTTTGGGCTCGATCCCCAGTGTGGGGTGTGCAGGAGGCCGCCAATCAATGATTCCCATCATGATGTTTCTCTCTCTCCCCCTCCCTTCTACTCTGAAATCAATAAATATGTATAAATAAATAAGTCCATCTCACTGCAGCTAAACTCCTCCACCACGGATCCAGCCCCTGAGCCCAGCACCTGCTGGGTTCAGCAGCCGGCAATGAACGAAACGAATGGGAGATGCCAAGCACGTGAGTGGCTGGCCTTCCCTGGGGGCCCGGGTCCCCGACAGGGCAGAGGCGGCCCCGGGTCCCCACATCCTCATAACTGCCCTCTCCATCTGAAATACAGCTTGCTAAGCCAGGGCCTTGTCTGAATCTGGGAGGACACAGGAGTCGGGGATGGGGAGCTAAAAGCCAGCGGAGGCGGCCCGTGCTTGGTGCCAGACACCCCGGGACCCCAGGGCATGGAGGAGGCCCCGGGACCCCAACCGCCCCCCCCAACAGGGATAAGCCCTCCGCGCCAGGGAAAGGCAATGACCAAGGTGTTCAAACCTGCAGGGAACCCAGCCCAGGAGGACCCAGCGTGTAGGCGCTCCCCTGAAGGAACAGCAGGCTATTTGGGACTGACACCCCCAGTTGGACCCTGTAGCCCCAGGGGAGCCAGGGGTACCTCCAGGAGGGTGGTAGGCGTGGCCATCGGAAGCCTGCGTTCCTCGGCCCGCCTCACCCGAAGGTGCAGGAAGGTGCAGGTGGATGAGCACACTTCATGCCCAACAGGATGGCGGTGGCCCCAGCCATCAGCAGCTGGGGGAGCTTTCCTGGGAGGCCCTGTCCCTGCCCTGTGCAGTCCTGACCGGGCGGAGCCTGGCACCCAGGAGGGGCTCTGAGGGCAGAAGGACACAGCCGTGACTTGGGGGCAGGCCGGCCTCGCATCAGGGCAAGGCCCCCACCGCAGCCAGCACCTGGGCCGGGCTCTGGGCCGTGGAGGTGGATGCCGTAACCCGTAACTTATCTCGAACACTCTGTTCCTCTGAGGACGGAAACAGCCTGCCCGGCTCCACGAGCAGATAAAATCCCTCAGAAATAGTCTTGGGGGGGCGGGGGGTGACAGCGAGAGGAACACACGTGGGAAATGGAATGTGGGAGTGTCGTCAGCATGATCCCGACCTAACAGACGGGGGAGGGTGATGGGGGTTGGGGGTGGAGCGGGGGTAAGCTGACGGCTACAAGTAAAGCAAAAGGGGTGGGGGGCATGGTGCTGAAGACACAGTCCATGTGGTTCTGCTTGACGGCCCAGGCAGCCCAGATGAGCCCCTGGGTGGAGTCTGGTTCTGGTGCTGCCCGCGCACCCCAGTGGGGACCCCCCTGACTAATCACTCACACACACCTGCTCCAGACACGGCACTCCCAAGGGTATCTGAAGGTTTGTGCATTTAATTGTCTCTGGGAGACAGAATGGCTTCCTGGTCCAAAATGAAGACAGACATGGGGGGGGGGGGGCAGGGGACAAGCCAGCTGTGGGGTGAGGGAGCCCTCCCAGACGCCAAAGGCTGTTGGGTTGATGACAAGCTCCGCGTCCCCTTCCACCTCCTGGCAAGCCCAGGACGAGAATTTGTGCATCCGCCACATCCCAGAGCTCGGGCCTGGCCTCTGCCCCCTGCCCCCGTCTGCAGCACTGTGCAGAGAGACCTGGGGAGGCCGCCCCCCCACACCCCCAGCACCCCACCTCCTCTGGGAGGAAAGCACAGCCGGAACGGAGCTGCTGCCCTGCCCAGGAAGCCGTGGCCCTCTCTGACCCCGGGTCCCAGGCCCCCAGGCATCGCACACACATGCACACACATGTGCACGCGCACACCCCCCTTTGGAGCACACACTCATAGACTTGCCCACAGACTCACACGCGCTCCCGGCGGTTTGCGCACTCAGGCCATCCGTGGGCTCAGTCTCCCCAAACGTGGCCACACATGCTCAGGTCGCCCCTGGGGGGAGGGGGGGGTTCAGATCAGTGACTGGTTTTCCAGTCTCTATGTTTTCTAAATGTCCTACAGGTCAGCACGTGACCGCCTCCACGCTACAACAGGACAAGCCAAGGACGAGAGATGACACAGCTGCCCAAGGTCGGAGCTATACATGCCCCAACCCAGACACAGATCTTCCCTCCTGGGAAGGCTCCTCCGGAATTTCCCAGATGGAGGGGGGGCGGGGAGATGTGTGCCCGCGGTGTGCGAGGAGCCCTCTTACTCCTCCGATTATTAAATATTTCTGAGCCGGCAGATGGTACAATAGCGGCTGCAGATGCCCCGATAGCGTGATGTCTCTGCACAGGGCTCCATTTCAGGCCTGGCGAGTGACACCCAAGAAGCTGCCCTGGACTTCCATGGAAACAACCAGCGTGCAACGGGAGAGGCGCCGCGCAAGGCCTCCGCCCCACGGACGCGCCTTCATTCGCGCTTCTGAGACGAGAGCGGGCCCACGGCTGATCCCAGGGCCCGGGTCCGGGCAGGAGCCGGCCAGAGCCCCGTCCTGCGGCCGCCAGCCCAGGGACCTGGCTCTGTTACATAATCCATCCTGGGCTCAGAGGCAGGGCTCTCCCTTCAGAGGCAGCCAGCAAGGCTGAGGAGGGAGCGAGCATCAAAGCCGGCTTCCCGGTCCTCCCAGATCAAAGCCGGGGACGAGTGGCTGCTTCTGCCGTCTGGGTTTTGTTTACTTTTTAATAAGGGACCCTTCGTGCCTGGCCGTCAACAGCTCAGTCGCCTCGTTCAAAGGCAGCAGCAGGCCAGCGCTCCGCGCAGGCACCGCCATCCGCTCGGCGGGGTCTGCGCTCCGTGGCCCGCGGGCCTTCCTCCGGAGTTGCCTGCTCGGGAAGAGCGTGGCCGTGGCCAGGTGTCCAGCTGCGCTGGTGACCGGAGAGATGGCGCCTCTCTTCTCTGGTCGCTCCTCTGCCCCTCACCTCTGACTCCGCATGCCGTCCGTGGCCAGTCTGTGTCCCCCAGCCAGGATGGTCCGTTCCAGCCAGGCCACGCTGAGCTGGCAGGGGCCACACTCCCTCCGAGGTCTGCAGTCCAAGGCGGCTGCCGCTGGCACGCCCATTCACCAGGGGCCCCCACCAAAGCCACTCCTCGCCCTGCAAATGCTGCTGACGTCCAGAAACCTCCAAAGTCAGAGCAAAGGAAGGGACAACCCGGAGAACAGAAGGAAGAGCTGGCACGGGAGTCTGCAGGCAGAGGCAACGTGGCTCACCTGCTCGCTCACCTGGTGGCACACCCTCCAAACAGCTGGGGGGCTATACGGTGCCATCAGTCCTTCACACACTAGTGCGAACTAGCACCCGGCTGCCTGCATCTTGCCACACGAGAGACCCATGGCTGCCAGGATGGGCCTTCTTGGCAGGAGGGTCAGGGTAAGAAGGAACAAAGGAAGAAGTGATGTGTTTTAGGGGGTGGGACAGGCCTCCGTGGGTGCTGGAGTGGGCGTCTTAGGGAACAGCAGTCTTTGGCAGGATGGGCACACTAGGGAAGGGTGTAAAGAGGAACAAAAAGGGGCAAATGTTTCCCTTGTCCTAAAACCCTGCCACCTTCAACCTCCCCGCACTCCAGTCAGGCAGAAGGAATCTGGTCCTCCTCCTCCCCCGTCCTTCATGGGGCCTGATCAGGAGACCAGTTCCTGCCACGTGACTCAGCCACGCCCTGGCTCGAGCGCCAGCCTGCCCCTAAGTGGGAGGACGGGGAAGTGAGTGGGGAGAGACGCAAAGGGCCACTTCCACACCACAGCCTTGGATTCAGGCCATGAGGCTGCAGGGCGGACAGACGGGAGACGGCAGAGGCAGGGCCTGTAGGGCGGCCTGGAACACTATGTGCCTCTCTCTGTGCCTGGTGACAACACAAAACTCAGAGCCACAGAAAAGCCTTCAACACAGCCAGAGGCCCTAGTACACGCTGCTCCTTGTGCCTGGAATGCGTGCACCCCAATTCCTTCACCCCAGGCAAGCGCACCTGCCGGGCCGGGGTCTTAGTCCCGCCTGGAACTCCCAGGGTGCCTGTCCTGTGGGCTCTGTTATGTTTTTAAAATATATTTTTATTGATTTCAGAGAGGAAGGGTGAGGGAGAGGGATAGAAACATCCATGATGAGAGAGGATCATGGATCGGCTGCCTCCTGCACGCCCTACACTAGGGATGGAGCCCTCAACCCGGGCCTGTGCCCTTGACCGGGCATCGCAGCCCTGGGGCAGGAGAGCCAGGCCTCCTGCACGCGGTCGCAGCACCTGCAGATCCACACAGAGGTCCGCAAAGAAAGTATGGATACCTCCCTGTTCAAGTGAGGAAACTGGGCTCAGAGAGGTTAAACCACTTCCCCAAAGCCACACAGCCAGTTAGGGGGTGACATTTCACACTCAGGCCGGGGCAGGGGGCAGGCAGTGCAGGTGCACACCCCCCACATAGTGAGTCACATGCCCACAGATGTCACCAGATCAACATAATCAAGTGAAGGAACTTCATCCCGGCACCAGGAAGCCCAGATTATCCAAGAATCCCTGACCTGAGGGGCAGGAGGGAAAGGTCTTCCCTCCTCATCCCCAGCCCCTAACCCACCTGTCAAATCACACCTCTCAGGACAGAGGAAGAAGGGAGCGACCCAGCCCCGGGGGCGCGAGAAGACCCAGGCCCGCAGCGGTGCTGCTCCTGTGTCACGGCCCCCCTCCCTCAGAGCGCAGCGAGCTGAACCTGGCCCGCTCCCTGCCTGACTCCCCGCCTGAGCGCACGGATGGCAGCACCTGTCTCATGGTGCTGTTCGTCTCTAAACTTTCCTGCAAAAATAATTCCAGTATGGACAGACGGACAGACGAGTGTGATGAATGACGTCCACCAGCGTCAGGCGCCCCCACCCGTCCCTCTGTGCTGCGCTCACAGCCCCCACCCGTGTCTCCCTGGAAACACGCTGTCGGTGTCGGCCTGGAGGGTAGAGATGGCACAGGCGATGCAGCTGGGCGCCAGCGGCTGGCACGCGGCGAGCACTCAACAATGAAGGCCTCTTCCCTGCGGTTACCAACACAACCCCTTCGGCCCCACGGAGCCGGGCGCGGGCAGGTGGCCCCACCCACAGCCACCGCCCGCAGCCTCGCCGGTGCCCGGCGACACCAGCGGCACCTCCTGAGTCTGCACCCCAACCCTACAGAGTGGGAACTGCACCCACTTTGCAGACAGGGAAACGGAGCCTCAGCGATGAAGCAACCTGTTCCCTACATGCACAGACACCCAGGCCTGTCTGACGCCAAAGCTCGCGCTCCGTGCCCTCTGCTGCCCACCCCCCGCCCCAACTGGGCGGAATACTGTCCACGATGACCTGTTCTTCCCTTTTAAAGTCTGCTCGCCAGTGGTCTCTAAGATATTCACAAGGTTGTACAGCCATCACCACTAATTCAGAGCATCTCATCACCCCGAAACGAAGCCCCACACCCCTTAGCAGGCACGCCCGTCCCCCCCCCCATCCCCGGCACCCGGGAACCCACTTCCTGTCCCGGCAGACGCGCCCCGCTCAGCGCCCAGGGCCTCAGTCCCCGAGCACCGTGTCTCAGGGTCCACCCTGCTGACGCTGAGCCAGCACTTCAGTCGCGCCCGTGGGGGAGTGACAGTCCACTGTGGGGACGGACCATGTTCCGTCGTCAGCGGGAGGCCGCGAGGGCGCCCCCTGCTGCCCGCTCGCACCGTGCTGCCGGGAACACTGGGAACAAGGTTTTGTGCCAGCTCGCTTTCTGTTCTCTCGGGCGTAGGCCCGGCAACGGAACTGCCGAGTCGCAGTGAAACCTTTTGCTTCAATTGTCCAAGGAACCGCCATGTTGGCTTCCCGCGGCGGCTGCGCCTCGAGCGTCCTCCTCAGAGAGCTCTGCTCTCCCACCTCTTGGCGGCACTTGTCATCGTCCACCGTGTGTGTCCTGGCCGCCCTCCCCTCCCCCCGGCACAGGAAGACGGGAAGTACCGCGTGGAGGATGCATGTCCGTCGCTCACTCCGTCCTCCCGTGAATCTCAGGGCTCTCACAGCATCCACATTATGTGTGTGTGTGTGGGGGGGTACATGTCACAGGTGAGGGACCCGTGGGCTCGGAGGACATGAATAACCCGACGGCAAGGCACCTCAATCCGAGACATCGGAAGCACCAGGTCCAGTCCCGGCTCAGCTTCTCCTCCGGTGTGGCCGCCCCGACGCTGGAAGTCCTGCGAGGGACGCGGAAGGGACCTTGACCTTCAGCCTGACGCGGTGAGGAGCACACAGGGTTCAGCGCTTAGACAGATGTCACCCCAGCCGCCCGGCGTCTGAGATGCGCCTCTCGAACAGACAGCCGTCCACGCTGTCCTGCGACTAACAGGATTACCGGTGCTCCCTGCCCTTCCTGAAATAGCAAATCCCTCCCCAGCCCCACGATGGCCGGCGGCACCGTGACACAGATTAAGTGCTGCCGCCGGGGCTGGCCTGTCTCCTGAGCACGGGCTATGCCCCTCTGAGGACGGCCTGACCAGCACTGGGCACGACTGCACACGCAGCAAGAGGGACAGTCCAGTCCTGACTTCCAAAGGCCAGAGGACAGAGACAGAGTGCGGAGCCAGGGCCCCTCCTCATACCAGCTGTGCAACCCTGGGCACGTTTCTCAACCTCTCTGAGCCCCAGGCATCGCAGCTGAACATTGGCTAAGAACTACCTGCAACACCAGCCCCATAGGCAGCGGTGAGGAGTGAGCAGAACACGAGGGCCATCCGAAAACCATCAAGCTTGGCACGTCGCTATGGTCTTGGGGGTCGGGCAGTGCAGTATTTCCAGGTGACCGTATTTTTGTCCTTGAAAAATCATCATCAGGACAAACAATCTAGGTATAAGCCTATGTAATAGAGCTAATATGCTAATTAGTCCCAACGGCAGAACAACCTTCCGGAATGACCAGTGGGAAGGGTCACGAGGTCACGGGGCCGCAAGGGCTGAGCCCCTTGCCTGAATTTCCTGCATGGGGCCTCTAGTTTCAAAATAAACAGCAAAAGTTTTACAACTGTGCACATTCCTAACCTATGGCAATTCTAAGAATTTATCCTGAGGCAAATCACACAGCTTAGGGGGGGGTGGAAGACTAGGAGAAGGCTCATCACAGCCTGTGGTAAACTGCAAGACTCCATCCCTGGGGGCGGGGGTGGAGGAGATCAGAGAGGCTTCCCACCCCACCCACGGCAGGCCTGGCCGTAGGTTTGCTTTAGCCGATAAAACTCAAGGGGCCCTGACAGTGGTGCTGTCAACTCCCACTTCTGAGCGGAAGCGTAAAGAGCCATCATGTTGTGTCACCATCGGTTTTCTTTCTGCCATGAGACCAGGTCACCAGGGCTGCTGCCAGCCTGGATCCCAGAGGGACAAGGGCACAGAGCAGGGCCACAGCCAACAGTCTATGGTCCTATCACCTGAGTGAGAAAGAAACCTATGATGTTGCAAACCATGAAGATTGGTGGGGAGGTATTTGTTACTGGAGCATAACCTAGCTGACGGATACACAACCATGTTCCTAATAATGCAAACCTGCAAACAACCTACAGTTAATATAATTACAAGTAGATGTGTTTGTTATGACGTGTATTCACAAACGCATGTCTCTCTGCCACAGAATGCAACAAAATGTTTATGCTGGCATAGCAAGGCATTCTCAATATGCTGTTAACTTTATATATATATATATATTATTGATTTTTTACAGAGAGGAAGGGAGAGGGACAGAGAGTAAGAAACATTGATGAGAGAAATATCGATCAGCTGCCTCTTGCACACCCCCTACTGGGGATGTGCCCACAACCAAGGTACATGCCCTTGACCAGAATCGAACCTGGGACCTTTCAGTCCCCAGGCCGATGCTCTATCCACTGAGCCAAACCGGTCAGGGCTATGCTGTTAACTTTAAAAAGCAGAATAATACTATTTTAAAAAGTAAAATAGTATTGCTGATGAAGGGTAGCCTCCAGAATATTAAAAAACCGCAAGTTTTTTAATATTCCCTGCACACCACCGAAAATAAATGGGCAAGGAAATAAACCTGCGATTCACAGTGGAGGAAACCAGGAAAGACAACAGACTCGGACAAGGTGTTCCCCTGGCGAGGACTCAGGAAAGCACAAATCGAAACAACCGTGAGATACTATTTCACACTCATCAGATAAAGGCGTTAGGACGGTGATGTCTGGCCCTGGCCGGTCTGAATCAGTGGGTAGAGTGTCAGCCTGCAGACCGAAGGGTCCCAGGGTCAGTTCCGGTCAAGGGCACGTATGTCCGTTGCAGGCTGGACCTCCCACCCAGGTCGGGCGTGTCTGTCTCACACGGATGTTTCTCTCTGTGTGTCCCTCCCCCTCCCTTTCACTCTTTCTAAAAATCAATGGGAAAATATCCTCAGGTGAAGATTAACAAAAGAAAAACAAAATGGTAACAAGTGCTGTAGAAATGTGGGGGAAAGGAACTGGCTTATCCTTGCAGGGATAAGTAAACCTGGAGATCGATTTAGTGTCCAACAGTGACTGTGAGCATGAGCGTGAGGTAGGATTCAGTGATGCCCCTGCTTGACAAGCTATCTGCAGGGACTCTCCAGTGCACTTGTGTTGGTTAGCTAGCTGTGTACACTCAGCCGGGTCAAACAGAGGTTCTCTGGGTCATGGGATCTAGGTGCAGCTGAGTGGATGCCTCTGGTTCAGGGCTTCTCATGAGGTCCTGTTTGGGCTGCTGTCTCATCTGATGGCTCGGCTGGGATGGGTGTGGCAGAACTGCTCCAAAGCTCACTCACGCGTTGTCGGCAGCCGCCCCATGGGGCTGCCTCACCGCACCTCAGCGGCTTCCTCCAGGACAAGTGACCCAAGAGGCAGCGAGAGAGAATGCCCAAGATGGAAGCCACAGTCTTCTCATAACCTAATATCAAAGGGATGGCTCATCCTTCTGCTGCTTCCCATTGGTTGGAATCAAGTCAATATGTCCAGTCCGCATCCCAGGGGTGGGGATTACACAAGCGTAGAAAAACCCCGGGCTGCCTTCCACGGAGAATCCAATGGCGTGATGGCACTGTGTACATCCGAGAACAAGGAAACAACCTACCTGCATGTCACTCAGGAAATGGGGACATGGGGGCTGACTGACAATGAAACTCTCTGAGCAGTCAACAAAAGAAAGAGCCGTATCTACCTACCAACAGGATAAAGCTCAAACACCATCTTGAACAAGTTGTCAAAGGCAAACGATATGAATAGCAAGCATAATAGTAATTTATGAGCACATCTAACACAGAAAAACAAATGTTCTGTTTCAGGCTATGCCCGTGTTGGTAGGAACACAACAGGCTTGGGGAGAACCCCCGCTCCCTGGGCAGAGAGCTCCCGGGAAGGAGAGAGGGAGGGAAGGAGAGGTGGCCTGGGTTTGTCATGTTCACAGGTCTTTACAGAACAATCGATCAAAATCCAATGAAAACATGATCTTCTTTTACTAAGCAGACACATATCTATCACATGTTTCTATAAAGTCCAGACAGAGGACCATCTTGTATTCCTTTGCAGATTGACGATGCTCTGGGTAGCGTTGGGTCTACTGACCCAGGTGTCCGGACTTCGTGGACCCCTGTGTGTAGACAGAGTGTCTCAGGGGTGCACAACAGAAGGTCAGCAAGAGAAATATGGGGGGTAGGGTGGTTAGGGGGCACTTTTCCCTTCTTCTCTGCTCCTCTGTTTTCTAATCTTACCAACGTGATGCAGAATTTTTGTGTAAACAAAAATAAAGAACTTCTTCCAAAATTAAGTCAAAGCTCAAAAGCAAATCGGGATGGCTGAACACCGGGGAAGGTTTGGGGTGAAGGGAGAACACCTGCCTCCTTAAGAAGACGAGACACTGGGCCCAGGGGGCCCACCTGCCCCTGTGTGTGGCCAGGTGAGGTGCACCTGCATCAGGTCCTGGGAGCTGGAGGAAGGAGGCTGCTGAGACTGACGTGCTGGCTCGAGAGCAGGCAGACGGCCCCCCCTCCACCCCCACCGCTCTCCACCCAGGGTCACAGAGAGCAGGGGTGATAAGCAGAAACGCACCCCAGCTCCCGGCGCGGGCACCTACAAGTCACTGTGACCACGGAGCCAAGCTCCTCTCCACTGCCCAGTGCCTACTGTGAGAACGCACTGCTTTGATCACAGGAGAACAAATACACTTTAAAAAGAGAAGTACCTTGCCCAGCCGGCGTGGCTCAGTGGTTGAGCGTCGACCTATGAACCAGGAGGTCAAGGTTCGATTCCCGGTCAGGGCACATGACTGCGTTGTGGGCTCCATCTCCAGTGTGGGGCCTGCAGGAGGCAGCCGATCCATGGTTCTTTCTCATCGCTGATGTTTCTCTCTCTCTCTCTCCCTCTCCCTTCCTCTCTGAAATAAAAAATATATATTAACAAAAATTTTTAAAAAGATGAACCGTGTCCAGCACGGCCAGGTGTGAACCTGACAGGGGAGGGGGGGGCGGTGAAGGATTAAAGAAGACAGACAAGAGGATAAAGCTGGGGCTAGGTGGGACACTGCTCTCCGATGGAGAGGCAGTGCCACAGCCTGCAAGCTGAGTCTTTATTTTACGGCCAGATTCCACGAGGCAAAGTAGGGGTGTGGTCAAGATCTTTACAATGTTCTTGTGGGAATCGACTCAATTACATGCACCTGAACTCCATCAAGCCCACGTCACTCACCTCTCTGGAACCACAGGTTTGCCAAGAGGTCAAGCTCACAGCTACAGCCTTTGGCTATAATTGTGCTGGGACTGGCACGTGGCTTTGCCATGAGAGGATCGTGCCTTTCATTAGTCTGAGGCTTCAACCTGTCCCAACGCTGTAGCCGCTCTCCACAAAAAGAGAAGTGCCTTTGTCCACACCCACAGTGCCCGAGCCCAGCGTGACCCAGCCCTTATGGGACATCCTTGCCCCTTGTATCCAGTCACCATTCAGCCCTCCCAGAGCCCTCCTCTCCACCAGACCTTCACCTCAGCCACCATCCTGGCTACAGCCTGCTCAGCCTGGTCAGCTTAGCAAGAACCCCCGCCCTGGATATCTGGTCCCCCTGAATCCTGAGTCCCCGTCCTCATCCCCCACCTGTGATGTAGGAGTCCTTGGCCTTCTCCAGCAACAGTCCTGTCAGGCAGGGTTGGCTCAATCCCCAACCCCTCACGGCCCCTCAGTGACTTTCCACCCACTGAAGCCCTCATTCTGCTCCTTGGCTGTGAACCCCCACTGGGTTTGCCACACTCTCTCCCCTGTGGAAATCGTCCTGAAAGAAGTGCCCCCACCACTGAACAGGTGTCAGGATAACAAGGGGGCACAGGGGCCACCCACCCACCCCAGCAGGGGCTGCCCGAGGAAGGGATAAGACGGGCCTGGGGGGCGATGGGGGACAGGGGCTGGAGGGAGGGAGGCGGCTGCAGAGAAGACAGACACCTGTAGGCCAATGGGACTTGAACAGACACTTAGACGAAGATAGGAGAACTGGATGGACCTCAGGCTCCTATAGCACAGCCTTAACCTGAAGGAGAAGGTCGATGCTCAGGAGACGAGAAGGAAAGAGAAGCAGAAAGGTCAGCTGGAGGGTGCCTGGGAGGAGCAGGGAGGTGGCCGGGCTCCGGTCCAGCGCTGCCTTTAACTCTGTGGCCTCAGCCAGGTCACTTCCCCGGGAACCGCCCTGTCACCCTCCCCGGCAGCAGGAAGGGCGGGAGAGGAGATAAAGGAAGCAGGCTCAGTGCACAAACAAGTGAGGCCCAGCACCGCCTGCTCCAGGCCCTCGGAGCTCCACACCGAGCTCACCAGCCTTCATTAGGCTGAAGACCCTGTTTCAGAGCCCATCCAGCTCGTGGCGGCCAGCACTTCCTCTTGGGGGGGGGGGGTCAGCGAGTGACGGGGCATCCTCCTCACCCACGGGCACCCTGGCTGACAGCCAAGCGAATCCCGTGAGCCTCAGCCTCCAGCATCTGCCATCTCCCGTCAGCTCACATGTCAGTCACCTCGCTCCCCCAAAGCTGTGGCTGTCCCCCTAAAGCCAGTCCCCGGGCTTATAGCCCCCAGGCTCCAGGGAGGGACAGCTGAGCCCATGGCCCAGCCCTGTGGCCTGGAGCGAGCCTCAAGGCTGGCAGCTCCGTCTTCGAAGTGACCAGTGACCAGCAGGGGAGCACTGTGGACAGCCAATCCGGGACCAATGCCCGTCCCCTGGTCACACCAGAGAGCCCACCTGCCAGCCCCTCTCCCCTCCCCGCCCCCAAGCTGCCTCCCCTCAGCCATGCTCCCCTATCCCTCTGGGCAACCAGGACAGTTCTTAGGGACGGGGCCAGGCCGCCTGGCCTCAGTGCCACTAGTGAATGCACCTGGAGTCAGGATGGGGCTGGGTTCACAGGTCACAGAAGGTGAGTGCTGGGAGGGGCGGAGGGTGGCAGAGGCTGCTGGTCTCAAACTTCCTGACAAGGAACCTACCCCGGCCCTCCCTACAGTGCCGATGGGGATGCACTCAGTCCTCCCGTTACTGCCAGGCCCCTCCCTTCCCCATCTTCTCCCTTCCCCAGGGCTTCTCCCTTCCCCATCTTCTTCCTTCCCCAGGGCTTCTCCCTTCCCCAGCCTCTCCCTTCCCCAGGGCTTCTCCCTTCCCCTTCCTCTCCCTTCCCCAGGGCTTCTCCCTTCCCCAGCCTCTCCCTTCCCCAGGGCTTCTCCCTTCCCCAGCCTCTCCCTTCCCCAGGGCTTCTCCCTTCCCCAGCCTCTCCCTTCCCCAGGGCTTCTCCCTTCCCCAGCCTCTCCCTTCCCCAGGGCTTCTCCCTTCCCCAGCAGCTCCCCTGCAGAGCAGGCAACAAGGACGGCTCACCCAGCCCTGGACCCGCCTGGAGAGGAGCAGACACTGTGTAAGCACAGCCACAAGTCCAAGGGCATGAAGTACAACAGGTGTCGCCTCCCATCCTGACCCAGGTGACACGAGCTCCCGCACCCAGCCCTGCGAAGGCACAGGGCACACTCAGCCGGGGCCACCACGACGTGGCCGAGCCCACAGAAGCACAGACATCCACTGAGGGGGTGAGGGGGGTCGGAGCAGCCGGAGGTAACACAGAGCCTCAAACCCAGGAGGAGGCAGAACCCGGACCAAACTCCGTGACCTCACGCACCTCGGGCGGCCGTGAAGGGCACACGGCCTCGGACCCAGTGGACCGGCCTCAAGACCACCCGAGAGGCGGGGCGTCCCTCTGCTCGGCCAGGGCGGTGCTGCAGCCCTGACAAGGTCACCGGGAGTGCGTTTCCTATCCGGGAAAGTCACTTCTGTGTCCCTCCGGCCACAAAGAATTCCTGAGCGCCTCGGGCTTCGGAAATGGCGTGGGGCCACAGGGGACACAGAGGACGGGCAGCGGGGGAGGTGCCTGCCTTTTCTTAACGCTCCCGCCACGGCCCTGGGTCCATCCAGGTGTCCAGGATCCCCCACATCAAGGCCCTGATCACTCACGTCGCAAAGCCCTTCGCCACGTAAGAGAACGTCGTCACAGGACTCGAGGGTTCGGCCCGGACCCCTCCTGGGGCCGGTCACCAGCCACGCAGCCACGGGTGGGGATGTGTCCACAGCCAGAGCGGGGCTTGGGCACTCCCGGGCACATACAGCCCCGGAGGCTCACAGGCCTTCAGAGGCTCCCCGCTCCCGCTGGCCCTCCCCCCACTCCCTCTCCCTCTCCCTCCCCCCACGTCCCGGTGCAGAGTGCGCGGACGGGCGGGGATCAGCGGATCCTGGGCATCACATCTTCCTACCAAGCTGTGCCAGGCTGCACCAGACACCGAGTCCCACACAGGCCGTCCCTCCGCGGCACACGACGTGGCCTGGCCCAGAACCACGCGGACAGCCCGGGGACAGAAAGGCCTCCACCGGAGTCTCCCTCCACTTCCTGAGCCTCGCGGCCATCCCGAATGAAGCCGCTGAGACACAGCTGGGCCCGGTGTCAGCCATAAAGCACCCACACGCGACATAAATAGAGCAAGTCCTTCTCGGCAACGCCATCTGCAGAGAGGCTGCGAGGGCGCGGGCTGCTCGGAACCGCACGTGCTCCCCCGCGCAGGGCAGGGCAGGGCAGGGCAGGGCAGGGGAGGGCAGCGTAGGGCAGGGCAGGGCAGGGGAGGGCAGGGCAGGGCAGGGCAGGGCAGGGCTGGGCTCCCGCGGCCCTGGTCCGGGCAGGTGAGCCAGCCCGCGCCGCGATGGGCTGCAAGGTGGCTCCTACACAGTAAAGCCTCAAAGCGAAGACAAACCAGAAAGCACACCCTCGAGCCCCAGCGCTCGTAGGAGAACGAATGAGGATGCAGAACCTCGTCTACAGAACCCGCCTGATCCCCGTGAGACCGAGGGTCTGGGAAGGTGAGGGAACTGCAGGCTCACAGACTACGAAGCCGAGAGCCAGGGTCCGACCCACCGGGACAGCCTCTCCGGACCTCCCAGCATCGCCCACCACAGCCACCTGGGGAGCAGCTCTGTGCCTTCGGGGATAACAGAACCAGTACCCACACAAAGAACGTGAAGTTCTGTCTCACGCAGAGGGTTGCCGAGCACGTCTCCAGCCCTGAGGCACATGGCACCACAGAGAAGGAGAGCCGGACCCCAGATCACGC
The DNA here is from genome assembly GCA_004026665.1 of Murina feae. Classification (NCBI taxonomy): domain Eukaryota; kingdom Metazoa; phylum Chordata; class Mammalia; order Chiroptera; family Vespertilionidae; genus Murina; species Murina feae. The sequence continues at coordinate 2,272 of PVJC01009532.1, read as the reverse complement.
AGGCCACAGCCAGGAGGCAGCCACGGCCGGAGGGGCGCGGGGCCACCGGGAGGATGCGCCCGGCTCAGGCCTTGGGCCTGCTCGTCTCCTGGGAGGATCCCGTTAAGACACGGGGTCCCCTGTTAAAGTGGGGTCAAGCCCCACGTGCTCTGGCCACCCGGGCGAGGAGCACTCAACAGCCTGGCAAAGGAGGACCCAGGGCTGAGCGAGGAGACCGGGAAGAGGAAGGGCTGGAGGCCGGACCAGGTCCCGCGGCCGTCCGAGCCAGCTGGGCACAGGGTGGGTGCGGGGCAAGCAGCTGCGGTGGCTGGCGGCCCAGGCTGGAGCCTGCAGAGCCTGTCCGCGGACCCGGCCAACTGCTAAGTGCGCGGGCAGCGGGAGGGCAGCATTCTCGAAAAGCCCAAATCTGTGTCAAGTGACACTGCCCCAGTTGTCCCCACTGTATGTAGGGGAGCTGCTGCTGGGGGGACACGAGCCCCTCATGCCAGCCTCCCCATTCCATCCTCTCCTCCGGGTCACCCGGACCCACCCTGACCCCGGGCACGCCTCCCCTCACTGCACAGGTGAGGACCCCGCAGCTCGGGAAACTGAGGCGGGAGGTGGGGGCAGCACACACCTAATTCCTGGCCCAATGTCCAGCCGGCCCCACCGGACCAGGACCCCCGCCCCCAAAGAGTGGCCAGTCCTGGTGTTAGAAGCAGGACCCACCCAGGGGTCCCCCAGGAGCCCGAGGGTGACGAGGATGAGGCTGTGGGGCGGCCTCCTTCAACACACCCTGAGACCCACCTCCCCTGCCCAGCGCCATGCTGGGCTGACCGGCCAGCACCCGCCCAGGGAGGCGAGGGAAAGGGAGACCACCTCTGCTCTGAGGAGCAACCCCAGGAGAGTGGCACAGCCAACAGCCTTCACAGCCGTGAACTAGCCTCCCTGAGGGCTGCTTCCCTCTGCTCAGAGCTGTCCAGGGAGCACCTGACAGGTGGCGGGTACCACGACGGGGCCCAGCCACTGCAGAGAGGGCAGAGGGCAGCCCTCCCTCGGCGACACCCGTCTCCAATGGCAGGGCTCTGTGTTCCCTGGGGCCTCCCGTCCAGGTGGACGCTAGGCCGGCTCTGCCAAGGGTTAAAGGTCAGGCCAACGACCTGTTTCCTGCACAGAGCTTTAAAGCTTCCCATCTGCTTCATGATGCCCAACCCTCCCTCCCCCCCCACAGTGGAATCTCTGAGTGCAGCCCCACAGAGGCACTAATTAGCCCCAGTTTAGCAGGACCAGGGGCAGGGGCAGTGCCAGGGGGCCCTGCGCGGCCAGCCCTGGCTCCTCCCAGTAGGAGGGCCCCTAAAACTCGCATTAGTTAGGAAGCTCCCCAACACAGACAACCCCAGGACCGCATGGCGGCTGCCTAGAGAAGGGCGCCCTCCTGGGCCAGCTCTGAGCAGCCCTCGGAGGAAGCGGGTGCAGGAAGGCCAGCTCGGCCCAGCTCAGGAGCCTGCACCCGCCCTGGGGCGGCCACCTCAGAGCCCGAGACCTCGGGCAAGTCCCAATGGAAACGCGTGTCCGCATCTGCAAGACAAGTGCGGCCCCAGAGAAAAGCCGGAGGGAAGGTGACTGTGGCAGCTGATATCAGCAGTGTCACCAGAGGGGAGCGGGGCTGGTCCCCCCTGGCTGCTACTGGGGCGGGGAGAGAATTTTCTGAGACTCGCCCCAAGAGGACGAGGGACAGGAAGAGGCTTTATCTCCCTGGAGTTACCCCCTGGGCTTCCCGAGTCCCATCCCCCTCAGTCCAGTCACAGACGAAGTGGAGCTGGCTCCCCGTGAAGCTCAGTCAGAGCCGGGTCCAGTCCAGCACCAGGCCAGCTGCAGGCCAGGAGCCCACTGTGTGCGGCCCACATGGCTGTGGGCTGAGGGGCCAGAGCAGGAGCGCACGCCCCAAGCCCCAAGCCCGAGCCCCAAGCGCCCCAGGAGAGGGAACTCCCTGCTGGGGATTATGTGTCCCGTTTCCACGTGCACCCAGTGGCCACACCCATTCTAGCCAAGGACCTCTGCTCTCAGGTGTGACCTCCCCTGGTCCCCCAACTTCTCTGGGCGTCCTTCCACCTCCCCTTTGCTGGGTCCCTGGTCAGTGCCCCTGTGGCATAGCTGTAATGCCTCCCTCCGCCTTTGCTCCTTCCCTGTCATTAATAACTGTCGGATCACCACGTATCACTAGCGCTCAGAGGTCACCTTATCAACCACCCCCTGCCCCCCCACACCCCCCCGCTCGCGTGCACACACAACC
>PVJC01009531.1:0-45672 GCA_004026665.1 Murina feae | reverse complement strand
TGTATTATCCAACCTCTGTTATCATATAAGTAATAAAATTAAGGACCACATACATCAAATCTTATTGCACTTAGTATTCATGTCAAATAACTGGATATATATATATATATATATATATATATATATATATATACACACACACACACACCTAATTTTGGCTGTACCAATATATATACCTCTCAGCAGTATTTTTCATTGCACCTAACCAATATTTAGAATAAAACTTTTTTTAAAATTATATTTCCTTATTGATTTCAGAGAGGAAGGGAGGAGAGAGAGAAACATCAATGATGAGAGAATCATTGATCGGCTGCCTTCTGCACACCCTGTACTGGGGATCAAGCCCAGGTATGTGCCCCTGGACGGGATCAAACTTGGGAACCTTCAGTCCAAAGGCTGACGCTCTATCCACAGAGCCAAAGCAACCAGGGCCTCAAACTTTTTTGTGTGTGCCAATTTTATAGGCGAGAAATGTCACTGGTGATTTTAATATGCAAGTCTTAGGTTATTCATGAAATTAAATATAATTTCATATATTTACATTATTATTTGTGAAATGGCAGTTCATGTCTGTTGCCCATTTTTCTAAGGGGTTCTGTCATTCTCTGTAGATTATTACATACTAGAGGCCCATTGCAAGAAGATTCCTGCAAGAATAGGGCTTCCTCAGCCTATTCCTGCAAGAATAGGGCTTCCTGACACGGAGCAAAGTGGAGAAGGGAGCGAAGCCTGCCTCACCCTTCTCCACTGCCTCACTTCCTTCAATCTCTGCTGCCTCAGCTCCCTCCCTTCTCTGCCGCTTTGCTCCATCCCATCTCCACAGTCTGATGCCTCGCTTCCTCCAGTCTCCCCCACTTTGCTCCCTCCCTTCTCTGCCTCTGCTGCTTCACTCCCTTCTACAGCACTTGGCTTCCTTCTAGGCTGTCTTCGCTACCTGTGTATGCAAATTAACCATCATCTTGGCTGGATTAATTTGCATACATTCACTCTGATTGGCTGGTGGGCATGGCTTAGGTGTCTCAAAGGGTCAATTTGCCTATTACTCTTTTATTAGATTCTTGACATTCATCCCTTTTCAGTTTTGAGTTTTAAGTATCTTCCTCCAGTTGGGGGTTTCTCTTTTTGTGGTGGCTTTTATTTTATTACTAGGGGCCCGCTGCACAAAAATTTGTGCACTCGGGGTGGAGGGAGTCCCTCAGCCCAGCCTGTGCACTCTCGCAATCTGGGACGCCTTGGGAGATGTCCACCTGCTGGCGTGCCTGGTGAGGCTGTTTTCAGGCTAGCCAAGGCCCTTCAGTGGGGACCCTCACCCCATGGGGGTGTGGCCAGCCTAGGTGAGGGGCTGAGGGCCGTTTTCAGGCTTCTCACAGTGCCCATTGACCCAAGGTCCCAGCGAGGCTGGCTGGAATCAGGTTTCTGGGATTTATCTTCTATAACTGAAACTTTTTTACCTTGAGCAGAGGCCTAGGCAGGCAATTGAAGCCTCCTGTTGGCTTCAGCTCCGTGGCTTCTATAATTGAAACAATGTTGCTTGAGCAGAGGCCCACAGGCCTAGTCAGGCAGTTGCAATGAAAGCCTGCTGTTTACTCTAGCTCTGTGGCTGCCAGCCTCCATCTTGGGTGGGTTAATTTGCATACAGCCACTCTGATTGGCTGAGGGGCATGGCTTGGCTGGTGGTCGTGGCTTAGGTGTCTTGGAGTGATGGTTAATTTGCATATTACTCTTTTATTAGACTAGATATACTGGTTTCATAGAGGCAAGAGGGAGAGATAGAAACATCAATGATGAGAATCACTGATGGGCTGTCTCTTACATGCCCCACCCTGGGGACTGAGCCCACAGGACGGATGCATGCCCCCACTGGGAATCAAATTGTGACTTCCTGGTTCATAGGTTGATGTTCAACCAATGAGCCATGCCAGCCAGGTGATTTGGGTCTTTATTAATGACTCCCAATAAAGGTTTAAAACTTTCTCCAAAGAGGGCTTGCACATCCTTTTACTCAGTACTAGCTACATTATATCTGATTTGGTACTCAGAGCTTGCTTTTAATCTATAGTCTTTCATACCATCTCAAATCATCTATAAATACTGACCACTAATAAGTCCTACTGTCACATTCTCTTGATTGGCTCCTCTGACTCCAAGACTAAAGCTTTGCTACTGATCTAAATGTTTCCTCACCTATAAAATAAGGAACCCCAGTAGGTCTGTTTTGACACTTACATGAAATAACATGTGGGGAAATGGCCAGCCTAGCCTCTTCAATCCCTTTTTTCCAGACAGCACATTGTTTTGTCTTTGTGTGATCAGACAGTGGAGAAACAGGGGGAACAATTCCTTAAGATGCCAAAAGAGAAGAAGGCCTTAAGAGGAAAACCAGCAAAATGGGCAAACGTGGAACAGAGGCTTAACACGTGGATTATGGAGCAGAGCCAGAGTGGCTTATGTGTGTCAATCAAGCTTATTCATGTCAGGCAAGAATGTCTGCAGGCAAAATGAACACTGTTGATTTTACAGGAAAGGCAAAATGGTGCTTCAATTTCATGAGAAAGGTTGGCCATAAGAACACGAACAAAGTTAGCTCAGAAAATGCCACCAGTTTATAAGGATGACCTCACATATATGGACAGTGACTCAGAAGACAGCAGTGATACAATATAAGTTGAAGAAACTGTTATATCCGGAACTAGCAGTGATGAAGAGAATAATGATGCAACAGAGGCTGAATAAAGTGATGCTGCATATTATAGTACTGATATGTAAACATTACCTGCGGTAATAACTAAATAAAACTGTGTTCTGCTTTATGTTTAAAATATTGGTTTCTTAATTTTGGGTTGGAAAAGTGGAGGGCATCTTATACAAGGAAAAATACGGTACTTTGAACTGAATAAATTATGACCTACCCGTTTCTTACATAAAGCTACCACTAGATGGCAATACATAACACTTGAAAACATTGACGCTATTTAACGCACTGTAAACATAGCACAATACATAAATATACCAGCTTTCACTTTCAAAATTGGTATTTAAAAAAAAACACCACACACACCCATTATTGAAAAGGATATAAGTAAATATCCATTTTCACAAACAGCTGAGGTGAAGGTAAATCAGAGGGCAAGTTCCTGTGTCCAAAACCTCAAATGTTCATACTCATTAAATCAAGCACTCTAACAAATATTTTGGAATACGGATATGTACATTTCGATTAACATAAGGATATTCATTGCAATATCCTTTACATTAGTCAAAAAAATCTAGTGAAATAACCTGAATACCCAATGACAAGAAGTGATTAAAATCAAGGTATAAGTTGAAATACCAAGTAGCCATTAAAAGCAGCTTAAAAACACAACTTGTCACTTTTTAATGTGCATATAAATTACTTGGGCATCTTGTCCAAATGCATATTCTGATTCCTGAGGTGGGGCCCCAGATTTGGTATTGTGCAAGTTCCAGCCGAGGTGATGCAGACATTAATAGTCTGTAGACCACACTTTTATTTTTTAAATATTTTTATTGATTTCAGAAAGGAAAGACAGGGAGAAAAAAATAGAAACATCAATGATGATAAAGAATCATTGATCAGTTGCCTCCTGCACACCTCCCACTGGGGATCAAGCCTGAAACCCAGGCATATGCCCTGACCAGGAATCGAACCGTGACCTCCTGGTTCATAGGTTGACACTCAACCACTGAGCCATGCCAGCTGGGCTGTAAGACCACATTTTTAGTAGCAAGCTTTTGGATCACTTAATGACACAAAATATTAATACTGTAAAAGCACTCAAGTGAGCCTCACATAAACTTATTAATACACTCTTCTAGACAACTGACTTATTCACACAACATACATGTCCAAGAACCTACTCAATTATTTTAATGAGTCAGTTTGTTCGTAAACTATGTCAAGTATTTTTCCTGTTTTTTCATAATTTAGAATTACGTAAACTAATGCAATGTGAGTATAAATAATTGGTTCAATAAAAACTAAATTCATATTTTGACTTCACACTTTTTAGGAAAGTGTTGGTCAGGATGTGGAGAAACTGAAACTTTCATGCATTGCTGATAAGGATGCAAAATGGTGCAACTGCTGTGGACAACAATTGGAACTCCTCAAAGTCTAAACAGAATTACCATGTAACTCAGCAATTCCTAGGTATATACCCAAAGAATCACAAGTAGGAACTCATATGCTTATACACCAATTTTCACAGCAACATTATTCACCATAGCCAAAAGGTGAAAACCCAAATGTCCACTGGTAGATGGTGAAACATTTCACCACTGGTAGATGGTGAGAACTTGGTAATATACATACAACAGATTATTCTTCAGCCATAAAAAGGAATGAAATAGAAATGTTTTTAAAGATTATTTGAACTCTAAGAGCAATTTAAAAAATGCCAATGGCAACACCCCCCTCCCTGAATGAGTCTTAGCCAGTTTGGCTCAATGGATAGAGCATCGGACTATGGACTGAAGGGTCCCAGTTCAATTCCAGCCTACCTCGGTTGCAGGCTCCCACCCAGCCCAGGCCCTGGTCAGGGTTCATGCAAGAGGTAACCAATTGATATTTCTCTCACATTGGTATTTCTCTGTCTTCCCCTCTCCAAAAATCAATGAATATCCTCGAGTGAGTAAAAAAACCCAAAATACAAACAAGGGCATGGGTGATTCTATTCTCCAACTGGGTTGACAACCACTGAATTGAACAGTGGAGATGATTTTCTTCCCCCACACCATAGCTTGATCCAACTACCTTACCTTCTCCATGACTTGAGTGTATTACCAGGTGGGGTGCTGCCATAAAAATGAGGCCTACTTTCAGCTAAGGCAATGACATCCCCACAATGCTTCTACAGATCAGCATTTCATTCTCCCACACCTAAACAATGGCCCTTTGTATAATGTCCTCAATCTTAGTCACTAGATAGGTCTTAAACTTCTACCACCTACCTTCAGGCCACAAACTCCTGAAGGATATTTATGTATCTGAGGAGGGGGTTCCTTTCAATCCAAAGCTACTTGCTTCATACTACTGATCTCAAGGAATACCAGCTTGAAAGTTGTACCAGACTTCCCACTTTCCCCAGCTATTACTAAGTTGACTTTAATCCACGTAAAACCATACGGCTACACAACTACTTGCTATTTCTTGGATTTCAAAGTATTAAATTCATTGTCTCCACATCTTTTTCCAGTTTCCCATTTCAGTTGATGACATACCATTACAAACTAAGTCATCCTTTGTGCTGTGTAAACTGCCACTAAGTATTATCCAATGTGCTTAAGTCGTTCACCAAGTCAATTTTTCTATTATTCCCCTACAAGGCCTGATGCACAAAATTCATGCATGGGGGTGGGGGTTCCTCAGCACCCTCTCCAATCTGGGACCCCTCAGGGGATATCTGACTGCCTCTCGCAACCACTTGCCTGCCTGCCTGCCCGGTCGCCTAACTGCTCCCCTAACAGCCTGATCACCTCTGCCCTGCACCCCGGACTCAGGTCTCTGACCAGGCCACAGCTGCAGGTGCCCAAGACCATGGGGCAGGCAGCTTGTCCCTCTCCTGGGCCACAGCCTGGCTGGCCCCCATTCCTCTCCCCCGTGTTGTGTATCTGAGCCATCAGTGTGACAGCATGAGGACCATCTGCATATTAGCTCTTTATTATATAGGATTGGCTGTAATTAGAGACTTAAATTTTACTGGTTTACCTCATTTATTCTTTCCTTGCTTAAATATGCAGCCAAGATTTCTGAAATACTACTTGAGACAATCTTTTTAAAAAGTGTTTTGATTTCAGAGAGGATGGGAGAGAATTAATGAATCATTAATTCACTGTCTGCAAGCCCCCCGAGTCTGCAACCCAGGTGCACTCTTGACCAGAATCAAACCCAGGACACTTCAGTCCATAAGCCAACGCTGTCCACTGAGCCAAACCAGCCCCAGTGAGACCATCTTGAATTTGATTTACAAGCCCTGAAAAGTCCTGACTCTTGCCTTTTTCTTGAGCCCCATGCACAGGCTAGGACAGTCACTTCCTATATCAGCCAAACCTGCATTCTTCTATTTCCTACGAATATACTAGTCCCTCCTGTCAAGACTTCTATTCAAATCTCTTTGTGAGATAACTCCCTTCCATATGCAGTCTTAGTTTTCCTTTAGGTCTAAGTATAACATTAAGGACATAAACTCTATTTTCTGAATGTAGCTATTTTGAAAGACAACAAATGTATATATCCTTTACCTGACACTGACAGCTGATTAGAACAGATGTAACATGAAAATCCAAAAACTGTTAGTAATAGAAGACACTTGTCCTGTGTCCGTCTCTCTAAATTCAGTAAACCATTTCTAGCACTATTTATTTCATGGTAATTAATGGTTAGGAAATAAAACTAGGAGACTGGAAAAAAATTGTGTACATATTCTTTATTTAAAAAAACCCTTTCACTAAATCTGGCCTTGACTGACTTATGAAGTTTTGTGTGTGGTGTCTGTTTTAAAAGATGTTAATCTTTTTTTTATTATTAATCCCATTTTTAAGAGTGGAAGGGGGTGGGTGGGCGGCAGAAAAACATCAATATGAGAGACTCATCTATTTAGCTGCCTCCTGCACAGGTCCCCACCAGAGCCAGGATGGAGCCTGCAATCAAGGTACGTGTCCTTGACCAGAATGAAATTGGGGACCCTTCAGTCTGTGGGCTTGTGCTCTGAGCCAAACCGGCTAGGGCCCTAATCATCTTTTCTTTCAAATAGTCTTTGCAAGAGTTGCAATTAATTCAATCGCAAGTGAAGATCAACCAATGGAATCTTCTTTAAAATGTAAACATGTAACAAAAAGTATTAGAGAAACTAACAAAATTTGAATAGAATGTGGAAAAGAATCCCTATAATATTAACCTGTTTTCTCATATGGTCATTTCAACTGTTTGGAATTACCTTAAACATACTTTGAAGCACACAGGTTCAACAAATTTGGGTCCTGTATTATTATACACAGCACTGGGAAAAAAACTAATTTAAATCTCAAAATTTCTAATCTTTATTGTTGAAAGTATTACATATGTCCCTTTTCCCCCCAGACCCCTTCTAGCCTGCCCTGCCCTTTGACCCAGGCCTTTACCACATTATTGTCTGAATCCATGGGTTATGCACTGAAATAAAAATTTGTTAGTTTTAAAAGTATTGTGTATTACTTTCAAGCTAGCTGGTGAAATATTTTGCTGTGTTCTACATTTTTATTTTATTAAAATCTAGTAAGATTAATAATCACTTAAAACTAGACAAATGTTTTCTGAATCTTGTATTTAACAATAAAAGAGCCCAGAAATCTTTTAGGTTTCTAAGTCTTCATTTCAGCCAAATACCATCTGCTCTAAGGACCACCAAATGCCAATACAGATTAAAATACACACTATTTAGGAGGCTGGCTTAAAGACAAAATACAGACACAGTCCAACTTTTGTTGTATTGCACTAGAGGCCTGGTACATGAAATTCGTGCACTTGGGGGGTTGGGGGGTAGTCCCTCAGCCCAGCCTAGCCTGCACCCTTGGGGGATTGTCCAACTGCCTTGGAGGCAGGAGACGGTCCCGCCCCGTTGCTGCCTGGCTTCTGGCTGAGTCGCACTCCCCCTGGGAACACAATGACCACCAGGGGGTGGCTCCTGTGATGAGCATCTGCCCCCTGGTGGTAGTGTGCATCATAACAACCAGTCGTTCTACCATTCAATCAATTTTCATATTAGCTTTATTATATAGGACGACCAATAAATACAAATTCTTCAAACCATTATACAATGGTTAACAAATGATAAATCAAACAAAAAGAGCAAACTGCAAAATATTATCAAAACTGGTTTATTTTCAATACAAGATAAATACCATGCTTGTTACTAGTGCAGTTTAAGGCCAACAATGGCCATATAGCAAACTGCTGAACAATCACCTAAATGTTAAAGAAAGAAAAGACAGAAAGTAAACATTAAACACAAAATTGCAATTACAAACATTTTAATAAAATGGAATGAGCTTTCTAGTAGAAGCAAACATGGAAGCCTAGTTAATATGGACACCAAAAATATGTCATTTGATTACCTTACCTTTTGCACAGAAATCTTATTGTGTGAAGTCACCATAGAGTCTCAATAGCTAAAATTTCAAGACTTTCTTTGGCCTTCTGGTATTAGACAAATTATTTACAAACCATGATTCAGTAATTCATGGATATTGGAATAAGATACAATTTTTTTGTTAAGGTCTTTCCATCAAAATTGTAAAACAACTTTGTAAGGCTGTACAAGGCTGTAAACTACTTTGCTAATATACCAATGAATGAAGAGGAAGAAGGAATAATAGACCTTTTTTTTAAGGCTAAAGTCATCAACGTTATAGATGCATTCCTTAGAATACACTATTACCCCAAAGATTCCTTTCCCATTAAATACCACCTGAGTACTTCAATTTTCAACATAAAAAAATAAACATGAATCCACCATTGTATTTTAAAATAACTTACAAAATGCTGAGAAGTGTTACGCAGTAACAATGTAACAAGAAAGAAAAATCTTCAAAATGAAATGTTTAATTTCATTTATAAGTCTAATTATGAAATTAATGTAAAACATTTACACCCATGGCAGAGTTTTAGAATACTCACACACGGAATGGAAAACTCTCTGTAGTATATACTATCCGCAGATAACATTTTAAGATTTGTATGATTTCAATTAAATTCTACCTAATATTTTAAAAGACTCCCATACAATTTTAATATAGCAGGAAGTCTTTAGAACATTAAAAACTATACTAGCTGCATACTCAGAGCGAATGCCAAAAACCTGAAATTTTAAAGAAACATTGGTTAAGACAAATTTAAATTAATCTGAACAGGATACAATTGCCTGAATATTTTGAATATTCATAAAAATTCACATTGCTTCTTTCTAATGCCAAGAAAGAAGAGTATATTAAGAACTTCCTCCCAGAAGCCTAGACATTTTAGCACATTTTCTATTTCAACTTAATGAAACTTTAATCCTGAATCTTCTGATTTCTCTAAATTAAAACTTTCACATTACTAACACAAGGAATGCTATATGTAAGGCCACATCTTAATAAATTTATAATTTTTGGTTGAATATTTATTTAAAAATTAGTCTAAGGCTTCTAAGAGTCAAGTTGATAAAAAAAATACACCAGTGTTTAAACTGAAGATTAATGTAAAAAATAAAATAAAACAACACACACACACACACACACACACACACACTTTAAGAACAGAAAAATAGAATGCTTTGCTACAAATATCCACTTAATGTATTTTAGCACAAAAATGTCAGATATGTACAATGGATAAGCGTGCATTTAAGTACATACAACTGTGGGAAACATTTACAAACGGCTATAGGATGCAAATGAACTTAATGGATTAAAATGAAAAGGGCAGGTATCTGCAAAGCGCCAAGAATTTCAATACTATATTCTTGGTGAAGAATCAGAACATAAACTTCCTCTAAAAAAACAAACTGAACCTTAAAACACAAAATTGGGGCCTTCTTATAAGATACAGAAAATGCAATGATCATTCAGGTAATAAAAACCAAAATGTCGAGAGCACTCCCAACAGAAAGTCTTGTAGTAGCATCTCATTGTATAAAACAATAAGTATTTATTTAAAATTGGCACATTTAAATACGTAAGGGAAAGTCTTTACCATTCCAACAATTTTCCCCTTTCACTTTAAAATGTTATACAACATTCATTAAAACCTGTGTTTAAGAACTGACCTTAAACTAATTAAAAAAAAAAAAACAACAAACAAACCCAGCAATGTTCTCCACAGGAGAATTAAATTAAAACAACAACAACAGAAAACTCTTAAACTACAATCCGTAAGTTACTTGTGAACTCCAAATTGTGGTTAACTACTTAAGACTATGCGAGGTAAAGGGAACATTAAATGGACTAAAGTATGATCACCAGACACCTCAACTTAGTCCAAATCTTATGAAAACTAACAAAATAAACACTTCCAAATTTACACTGGAATATCCTTTCTACAACAAATGTCCTTATACCATTCAGGTGCTGCTATATCACTCACATAACTTTACTAAAAGGAATGTGACGGCATAGCACTAATAAATGCTATGGTTTAAAATTAAACTCACTTTTATTTTCATATCTACTGTAAGAACAAATTGATAGGTCTCCAAACACACTCTCTCTCGTTTTTTTGTTTTTTGTCTTTGTTTTGTTTTTGTTTTTTGGTGTCTATGTAAATAAAGATTTATCTCTTTGGATTGTTTTTATACATAAAAAAAATTTTTTTCAAATCACATCAGCCCATAGACAACAGAAGGAATATAAATAAAACAAGGATTGCATTTTCACCTTTACAGCTGTACATTCATGTGTTAGCAAGTAGAACAAGACTGTGAAATTTAATTAGTCAAAGCAAAGTTACTTCCTTCTGATAACTCTTAAAAAATAATGAACCAGTAGCAAGCAATTCTAGTACACTCACACCGTTTGCAATAAATCACATAATGAGATAAGCCATGTAGGGAGAAGAGTGACACAGAATGAGCAATTAAAGGGTTCCACTGATAAAAAGTGAGAAAGTAAATGAAGGATTTAATTAGCATAAAATTTCCAGTTTCATTTCAAGTTCCAACAGTTAGATTTCTATGATTCCATTTTAACATTGTTCAGAGAAATGGTTATTCTCATGGATATTTACTTACCTTTTAAGGTTACTATTAACTAATTTCCCATGTAATAGATTTATGTCCGTACTTTGCATTAGGGCATTATAATTAAAATATAAAAAAGTAGGAAATGACAAAAATGAAAAAACACCTATATACAAAACAAGAAAATTGATTTTGATACAATTCCCAAATAATGTTTAAAAGGCAAGTACATTTCAACAAGATAAAACACTTTAAAAATTTGAGAGCAAAGAGTTCTGATAAACACCAATGATCCCATGCATAAAAACTCAACAAAATGTTTTAAAATAAAACTGGCAGTAATATGAATCATTTGAAACAGTTAATTTTAAAAGAACTAGTGTGACAACACACAGATTAAGTGAAGAACTGCAGTGCAAATCTCAGGAGGGTTCTACAGTTGCACATGACATAATACCTAGGGTACCTAAACTTTAAGCATTGTCCTAAAATTTGGTGATACTTTTAAAAAACCAATGTGTATTATCAGAAGACCTCTCAAAGATAGTCAGATCTTAAAAATATTAAAAGCAATTTATAACCTGCTTAATGATTTTCACTCAAATTTCTGTAGTGATTCAGAATAACCTCCCTATAAAATAGCTAATCAAGGTGACACTGCCTAGGCTAATTTTGCAATTAGTAACATATGCTAGGCAAGTGCTTATCCTGTGAGCCTTGTTTGAAAAAAATCTGATTAACTAAGTAGCATGAATCAATAGGTTGCATAAAAATACACAGAATTCTTTAACTATGGAGATAGGGTATTATACCTATAATATCCCATTATACACATGGGAGAATACAACCTGATGTTGATAAACATTACACCCTTCAGAAATCTATATAGTAACCAGAAAATAAAACTAAGACTCTCTTTACTCAAATTGGTCTGCTGCATGACTGTGTTTACATTGCCCATGGCTTCAAAAATTAACCATAAGCACTATCAATATAAAACCAGAAATAACTGCCGCATCAAATAGAAATTGTCAAAATATTTCTTCAATGCCAGTTTACAATTAAGCATTTCAGTACATTTGTGTTGTGACTTAAGTTGCATTACTGTAGCAAATAATGCATGGATTTTAACTAAAATGTTAAAACCACAAAATTGTTTTGACCCCAACACATTTCCTGAATTGCTGTCTGTGAAATTTCAGTTTTTATAGGTTTACATACCATTCACCAAAACCACAAGCTAACTAGGTAAAAAGAGCTAGAAAAGCAGAATATAGAAATATTAAATATCCGTGTTAATTACCTATCCTAATATCAAACCAAGGGCAACAGACACTTAATTAGTATGTTTAATTGACTGAATGCAAGATTAGATTGATGCATATCCAAAAATGCTATTGCAACGCCTTTTTAGAAGACAGTATAAATGTCATAGTAACATTATCTTTAGATATTGCTAAACACAAGACTTTCCCTGAGGTGTAAACATCAAATAACTTGAACAGCTTTACACATCAGCCCCATTAAACAGTTTATTACAACACTACATCTATTGTAATCAAAGTGGTGCTGTTTACAGACATTATCATATGAACATTTTTAACAAGAACAAACTACTATAAAAACAAGCATTTACTTGACATTCGTTTCAATTGCTTGCACATTATAATGGCCAAAAAGTATATAACCAGTAATAAAGTTGCAAAAGCTATAACTTTTAAATCACACAGGTTTTCCTCAAATAAAAACAGTTAAGCAACATAAAAAAGAAAAGGAGAGCTACTGGTTACCATTTATGCAGATTTGCTTTATTCAGATCTATTCCTGTTCATTTTATCCATGAATCCTTACAGGTTCAGTTCAATCACAAGAAGCAAACTGCTGGACAAGCGTCATGTTTCCCTCATGAAGACTGTTTTGTCTTGGAAGGTGTTCCTCTTCCTTCAGCTGTAATGTGTCAAAATTTGTGATGTAGATTTTGCTATTCCCCATAATACACAGAAAAACGCTGGCTTAACTATACAAACACAAGTCGTGCATCTATTTCACTGGTATGTATTCTAACACAAAGTAAGAATTAATTGAAACAGTAGCTGCCTTTGTGGTGGAGAAATGTTTCCAGTTTATGTGATGATTAAAACTTGAGACATTCTGATTTCATTCTTTTTGGACCTTAACGTTTTATAAATTTAATGACTGAAACAAAAAAGAAAAAAATATAGCAGCTACTGTTTCTGTGACGATGGAAACATAAGTCATTTTCTAAAATAGGCATACTACAAAAATAATTTTTAAATGCTTGATTTTAATGTAAATATTTTCATTCCAACACATATCAATTCTATAGAAGGCATTAACAATTAAATGCAAAGTGAATATAAAATGCAATAAATTATTTTACAAATTAGTTGTATTTATTTGACAGCATACAGGAACTTCTGCAAATGTTATCAATCAAAGGATCCTCCATGTTACAAAATTTATGAATATATAGCTTAGATGCACATTTAAATAAATATAACATCCATGTACAAATTTTCAGATATAATACAAATTTAAAACATTTACTTCACTTTCACTCTAATCCTCCTATATTTAAATATCTCATGTAATAAACTAACCAAAAACAAGCTAAATAGGAATCTACAATAAATTTCATTGAAAACTCACATAAAGGGAAAATAAACAACGAATTTGATAAACTAAAAGTTTTAAGAATACATAAATGTGCAAACTTCAAGTAGATATTCACAAAAAAAGCCATTCAGTTTACTTGGATAAGTGATCACTGAAACATCAAGTATTTAAAATATAAATCCCAATGCCCTAACCGGTTTGGCTCAGTGGACAGAGCGTTGGCCTGCAGACTCAAGGGTCCCAGGTTCGATTCCAGTCAAGGGCATGTACCTTGGTTGCAAGCACATTCCCAGTGGGGAGTGTGCAGGAGGCAGCTGATCGATGTTTCTCTCTCATTGATGTTTCTAACTCTCTATCCCTCTCTCTTCCTCTCTCTGTGAAAAATCAATAAAATATACATTAAAAAAAAATATATATATATCCCTAGAGAGCACTTCAATAAGAGGCAAAAGAGCACAATATTTAGTGATATTTTGCCATAAGTTAAGAAATATTTTTGCTCTGTAATTATGAGTACTTAATATTCTATCAAACTATAAATTTTATCTTTTATGTCCTTTCCTCTCCACTAAGCTATAAGAATCTTAAGAGCATCAGTACACACATCACATTCACACTGCCTAGCAGTAAAATCCTAAATTGTATAACTGCAAAAGGAAAAGGCAATGTTATAATTTTGGACTTTCTCTTTTAAATAGTTTATTTTCCCATGTTTTTCAAAGAGATAGTTACACCATTCCTAATGTTACCTGTTACAGTACCCTTATCTTATTGTTGATGAACCTTTTGATGGAATTCTTTCATGAAAAAAAGAAAATCTAGAAAGGCAGCTTTTGTTTTATTTTTATTATTTGCAATGCACTTTTAAAACTAGTATCACAGTATTAAGAGAAAAGGAATATGAAAAAAATTATTACTGAAAATGTAATAAATTTTATTGTAAAAAAATGCTATCACCCTGTATTTTTGTTATGCTGGGAGAAACAAATCATTAAGAGGGAAAAATTATTTAAGGTCACAGTGAACAAAATAAAAACACTCAACCCTTCCAAAAATCACAACATAAACTGCAACTGTAAATCATTCATCACTCCAATGGAGCATTTTACTGCTTTTAATGTAGAAAATCCTGTTCATGAAATTATAACATACACCTTTATCTAGGACGAATGCACTCATCTTTTGCATAATTATACTTTGTAGTTAGATCTTTACTATTAATAACTTTCTCAATTTCACCATACAGACATAAAACCTGGGGGATACTTTAACAGTTTTTATTTCTATTTCTAGAAAAACACTTTACAGTTATCCATTTGGAAATACAAAATACACAATCCCAAATGAAAGCAAATTTGAAGGCAATACAATCCATTTCCAAATTTCTAAGCAAACATCTACATAAACAAAGATATCAAAAAGAAGCTTAAAAATGACAAATACAATCAATGCTTTTGTTTTGAGAATAACATTTGGTCAAATCTTTTCATGTCAAAGCCAAACAATTACTTGCTTTAGCTATCAGTTATAAACTTTCGATAGAGAAGCATCTGCATTTTGAGATTAATGTAAAGTTAAGTCAATAGTAAAAACTCAAATTATAAGTGTTTCCGTTAGAAACTAAGCCAATTTGTTAGCATCAGTATCTCAAACCCATGGCAAATTCATTTGTCAAGTAAAAGATTCAAGTGTGTATTTGATATGGCTCTTTGATAAGTTTTTACATTAGTTTATTTAATTTAAAGAATGCTAATATAATTTTAGAAATGCAATTTTAATTAACCTAGTGAAATTAAATTCACTTTTACCTCAAAATTTCTCCTTCACGAGAGGAATGGAGAAAAAAAGTCTCTAAATATAAGTTAAATCCTTTTAAAAATCAAAATTCCTTCCTGCATCAACATAGATATATTATACAAAATTGTCTACTGTAGATGTTTCCAAAAAGTTCCCTTACTACCAAAACATTCCATATTTTTGGCTTTCTACCTTTAGAGTTAGTACTTACCTCATTTAAACTAAAGCTTTTTATTACACTATAAGACCTTTATATGATGTTACCCTAGGCAGTTCACTAAATAGTAGAAATAAACTTAACCACAAACAAAATTCAGCTTTGTCCTCAAAACTTCACAAAATGGACATTTCAAAATAAGCTTACGTGATTTAGAACTCACTGTAAGAGTTAAAACATGCTACCTCAGAAAGCTAATTAGTAAATTTGGATAGCATGTATGGAAAACTTAGCCCTTTGTTGGTTATAAGTTCTTGTTAAACAATGCTAACTAAATATTCATTCAAAATCTAATTTACAAACTAGAACAATGATAATAAATTTCACACTAAGATGGAGAGCAAAGTGACTCACATTGGCATGGATTTCTTTTTTAAAGAGGGACACCAATATTTGTAAACAATCATATTCTAAAACCACAATGAGCAAAAACACACTATATATCCAAGGGATCACTTTCTACCCTCTTGCACTTTAGACAGCTGGTAGTCAGACAGGTTTTACAAATAATACTAAAAGCAAAGAAAATTAGAGTGAAAGAAGTGAAAACTAGCATATCCAAAAGAAGCAATAAGGATATACAGGAAACCACAAAGAAAACACAGGGCTAGACAGTACAAGGGAGACCTTAGATGTCTTAAGAGTTGCAGAAATAATTTTTAAATTTCATTACCACCAGTATCATTCAACAGATAATTAAGAAAATTTTAATTTCTACATATGCCTTCAAGTAACACTAACTCTTAAGATGAAACATTTTGCCCTAGCTGTGGACTGAAGGGTCCTGGGTTTGATTCTAGCCATAGGCACATGCCCGGGTTTCGGGCTTGATGGGGGGGGGGGGGGGGGGGGGGCGGCGGCATGAAGGAGGCAGTCAATCAATGGTACTCTCTCTCGCCCCCTCTCACTTCCTTTCTGAAATCAATAAAAATTTATTAGAAGAAAAAAAAGATGAAACATATTAACGTTAAGAATCTTTGGCTTTCCCCAAATTAATGAAAAGCTATAAACTGAGTGAGAAATGCAAAGTGCAGTAAAAACATTTAAGATCATATTTATGGCAGAAGTAATCACTCAACAAAAAGTGTATTTATTTAACCCATATTCCATACATGATGTTTACATTTTTATCAAAGAAATGGGTAATGATTTGAGAATATGTGGAACTCATTTATTAGGGAAAGATGAATAAAGATTGTTTAAAAAAATACTAATTTGGGCCCCATTGGTGTGGTTCAGTGGTTAAACACTGACCTATGAACCAGGAAATCACGGTTCGATTCTGGTTGGAGCACATACCTGGGTTACAGGCTCAATCTGCAGTAGGGGGCATGCAGTAGGCAGCCTATCAATGATATTCTGTGACCATTGATATTTCTCTCTCTCTCCCTCTTCCTTCCCTTCTGAAATCAGTAAAAATAATAATTTGGTTTGAACTCTTCAATACACAAAGAAAAACTGAATTCTTAACAGAAATAATAAGCGGAATGCAATCTAAAAGAAAATAGCTATGAAAGTAAAATTATATCTGTAAGTGTACAATCTTACAACACTGATATACTTTTGTTTTGCTCAGAGTGGTCTGAGAATAGGCAGAAATTACAGCATGTAAAGCACAATGTATTTACAAACCAAAAATTTACAATACTGATAATCTCACTGAAATATTATCTAATTGAACTTAGATATTGTATGCTTTTAGAAAAACTAATACATTTTTGTAAATGAGAATGCAATTAACATTACCAACAGTTCAAACACAAAAAATTAAAATAGGACAGACATTAATAGCTTGCCAACATCACGTTTCCAGTTAAATTAAGAACTTGCCCTTTTAGCCAGTCATCATTTTAATAATAGATTACATTGTTTTATTTGTATACAGACTTTCTGACATTCACTTCAGCTTCCAAGTTACTCTTATTCCATTTAGTCAATTTTAAGATTTACCTGAAAGCTCAAAAGGACTCATATTTAAAAACTTCTAAAAAGGTCAACAGACCTTAAAGGTGATTAAATGTGCAGATATTATTTTTAAAAGTTTTTCACTTGGTTATATTTAATCCCACTCCCTCATCCCTACATCAACAATAAGTTTGGTATATAGCAAAGATATACTATTCCAGAGTAACAGAAATTTTTCACTGGAAATGCTTATGTAAAAATATTGCTTGGATGAAGGCACATAACAATATTGCAACTCAATTCTGATTAATGTACAAACAAAACATGAAGATTCTGGTATGGTTACACATCAGTGATTAAGAAAAATGTCAACAATAGTTTTCAAGTTAGCAATTCATAGTTAATGTCTGAATCTAACAAAACTCAAGGCATTATACAGTTAGGTGTACCCATTACTGGAATGGAATGTCAGTTAATTCAAAGTATTTAAAATCAACAATGAACTTTTCAAGGAGTTTACTTGGCCGACTATGCTAGTTTAAATAGAAACAGTAAAAAAACTGATTAAAAATGTAACTTGTAGGACCTGTACCTTACTATAAAATAAAATGGCTGATAAGCATTCGAAGTAATAAGTTGGCCACAATTCATCTTAAGCAATTGATGGACACTGAGAATTTTTTCATAAGATGAAATAAGATCTGTTCAACCCAGGGGTATCAAAACCTGTATCTTTTAAAATTTAATGTTTAATTTTACATGATACAAGTATTCAATTCTTACTCATCCGAAAAACAGTACCTAAGTACCTATATTCAATAAGCCTAATTTTAAAAGTGAAAGATATTTTGCAACATATTAAAGAAATGTTTTGAGAAGTATTTGTATTAAGTTCTACAATACAATACATGGAATATTTTAAAATTGAAATTTTAATAAATATAATACATATTTTGAATGCCCTAAGACTCCTGAGTCATTAAATGTCAGGGTTAAGATATTGAAATGTAAGGAAAAGTATTAAAACTAGCCTTTTCACTTCACAGAGCCCTTAAAACTATAAATAATGGGATAGATTATTAGGTACCAAGACTGACATGCTTATTTACTAAATTATCAAAAAAAAATTATCAGTTGCTAAAACCTATCTATTAGCTAAATATACTGCTCTTCTATCACAAAATTATATACATTGATAGTCTTTGATTTTGCCCATAACAGTTTAAATACTAACCATTACCATCACTTAATTTTCAATGTTCCCCATGATTATGGGAAATAACTGTGTAAAGAGTAGTTACCTATAAAGGTAAGTTTTAGTCTAATCTGAGTATGCCAACAACATATCAAGAAAAAAAAATATGTTTACAGAATAACCTTTGTGTCACATGCACAAGCATTTATAGTGCCCTCCTCCCACTTTTACATGAATAAATGCTGTTCACAATATAAAAATAAAATTACACGTGAAAATGAAGTAGAAACAGACAACTCTTACTACTTTATGAAAAAATGTACACAAGAAAGTTTTAAAATACAGAAAAAAAAAGACAGTGATTATGGTTATGAATGAAACATCAAAGAAAATTATTTCACGGTTATTCTAAACTGGGATGAATAATTGATACAATTAAAAATTCTTAGATATGAAGTATCCCAAACTCATTTTAATTAAGTTTCATTATCTTCTTTACAAATTAAAGAATATTGTGTTTTGTTTTTTTCTTTTAAAAACAAAAACCAGGTGCTACGAAAAGTGTCTTTACTAAAAATTGGGTTTGTTTTTTTTTAAAGTAGAAACGCTCTTTCAATGTTGAGAAACCATCTTGCATTTTTAAGTTTTAAGGATGAATGAATAAAGTTAGTTCCAGAAGAGAAACTTTAAAATTTACGTTTCAAAATCCAAGCACGTTATATATGTGTGTGTACATATGTGTATGTGTGTGAGAGAAATAATTCCTTGTATTTTAAGGCATATGCAAATTATATGATTAAGAAAATTCCAATTTTTGGATTTTAGAAGTAGACAATGAGTCCTCTTGATTATTTTCTTGCTTTCTTAAGACCCTTAACAATCTGGAAACTAAAAGTTATAACTCAGCAATACAATATTCAAAGATAAGAGGTCAAATTTTTTTACCTGTCATTACTCACCTGTCATCTGTCTCAGATGGTTCCAGAAGATTAAACTCAGAACAAGTAGTTGGACCATTTAAAATGTAGGTATATACTGTATAAACAATAGCCTCGGAGTTATAATTACTGTTAATAATGCATATACGAAATACAAGAGGACAAGAAATACCCACCTTCTAACGATGACGATACTCGCGCTCTCGGTCACGCTCTCGGTCTCGGTCCCGATCTCGGTCACGGTGTCTCTCTCTTTCTCTGCTTCTCTCTCTATAATAATCATCATGACGATCTCTACTGCGGGATTTATGGCGCCGACTCTTTTCTCGTGATCTACTATGGTCCCTCTCTCTTGATCGTTCACGTCTTCTAAAAGAAATTACTGGATTAATGCTCTCCAAAACTGGATAACTTAAAGATTTTCAATATTCAGTGTTTGGGGACTCTCCCCCTCCCCACATGGGAGTCTGTGCTGTGAGATTCTTTCCCCTTCCCCATGTAAGAGTCTATACTTGTTCTTCAATAAATTTCCACCTCTGCTATTTAAAAAAATTTTTTTTCTGGTGTTTAAAAATATCTAAGGAAAAAAAAAAATTTTATAGGCCTAATTCAGGCGAATGATATCCTGAACATCAATGATTTACCAACACACCTATAAGCATAAACTAGAAACTCCATTTTAAAAACTACTCACCCAAATATTGGAACCTGGCACAAAACATGTTTTATCTATTACTAGACGCCCAGTGCACAAATTCGTGTACAGGTGGGGTCCGGCCAGCCCACCCAGATGGAGGCCCATCGGGCCCAGCTGGTGGGAGGAGGGGTCATGGGCAGTTGGCTAGCCAGGCCCACCCCTGATCAGGGTGTTGGGGCCGATCAGGGCCCAGATCAGGCCGGTTGGCTGCACACTGGCTGCCACAGTGTGCTTCAATAGCCACTGGTCATTCTGGTCGTTCCACCATTCTGGTTGCTGGGTTTTCATATACATAACTGGTAGTCTAAAATACATATGTACTGTTCACTGAATAATAAACAAGAAGGTAAGCCCTAGCCAGTTTGACTCAGCATATAGAGTGTCGGTCTGCAGACTGAAGGGTCCCGGGTTTGATCAGGTTAAGGGTGAACATCTTGATTGCAGGCTTGATCCCCAGCCCTGTCAGGGCTTGTGTGGGGGGCAAGCAATTGATGTGTCTCTCTGCCATCAATGTTTCTCTCTGTGTGTCTGTCTCCCTCCCTTCCACTCTCTCTAAAAATCAATGGGAAAATAGCCATGGGTGAGAATTAACGTAAGTAAACAAACAAACAGAAAGGTAAAAGAGAAAATTTCAAAGGACTTTGATTTCAAGCTAAAGAACATACAGAAGGTAGTTCTGTAGATATAAAATTCACTCAATATGCAATGGGACTTAAATATACGAAATTACCACCTATTGCCTGGCTGGTGTGACTCAGTGGATGAATGTCATCCCATGCACCAAGAGGCCACCAGTCCATTCCTGATCAGGCACATGCCTGGGTTGCAGGTATGATCCCCAGTACAGAGATATGCGGGAGGCAGCAGATCAATGTTTCTCATTGATGTTTATATCTCTTTCTCCCTCTCCCTTCTTGTCTCTAAAATCAATAAAAACTTTTTTTTTCCCCCTTACCGGTTTGGCTCAGTGGATAGAGCATCAGCCTGCGGACTAAAAGGTCCCAGGTTCAATAACGGTCAAAGGCATGTACCTTGGTTGCAGGCACATCCCCAGTAGTGGGTGTGCGGGAGGCAGCTGATCGATGTTTCTAACTCTATCCCTCTCCCTTCCTCTCTGTAAAAAATCAAAATATATTTTTTAAAAAACATTTTTTAAAAAGTTTAAAAAAATTACCATCTATTAACACAGGTTACCTAAACCCATACATATCAATTTTACCTTTACAACTAAAAAATATCACTCCTCTAAGAAACTTTCTAATAATATATACATGTTTGTTGGGAAGACTGAGAAGAGTGATGGGAAACAAAGAAAAAACCCACTAATTACAACCACTAGTAAAGATTGGGATACTATTCACATTGTTACTTAATGAACAGAAATGTTTCATGAACCACTTAAAAAACAAACCACAGATAATTTAACAAAGTATGCTATCTAAAATACTTTCAAAAATTCTATTATAAACTAGAGGCCTGGTACACAAAAATTTGTGCACTCAGGGTCCCTCATCCAGGCCTGTGCCCTCTTGCAGTCTAGGACCCCTCAGGGAATGTCCACCTGCTGGTTTACATTAGGCTGGCAGTCAGACATTCCTTTGACGCCCAGGAGCCCTTGGGGATGTCCACTTGCCAGCGGGGAGCAGGCCTAAGGTGCAGGACATCCTTAGTGCTGCTGAGGACGCAGGAGAGTCTGCCACCATCACCACTGTGCTGGCAGCCGACAGCCTGGCTTGTGGCTGAGCAAAGCTCTCCCTATGGGAGTGCACTGACCACCAGGGGGCAGCTCCTGCATTGAGTATCTGACCCTTGGTGGTCAGTGTGTGTCATAATGATCAGTCATTCCCAGTCATTCTGCTGTTAGGGTCAATTTGCATATTGCCCTTTTATTATATAGGAGGATTTGAAATTCATTATTAGGTGCTTACTTTGGGCTTAAAATGTTTAAAAGAAGACTGTATGAGATATGGTTTTTAGCTATGACTAATTTGTTCAGATACGAAGACCCTTACAATGGATCAAAATGTAGTAATTATAAAATAGGGGACCGTGACTATGACAATTTTTTCCTTAACTTTATGAAAAAGATTCTACCACCATACAAATTATAAAAAAGACAGATCTCAGAGTATCATGTGAAGATTAAAGATCTACCATTAAAAAGTATGAAAAATTTCAAGGTAAGTAGTAATGCTAAAATATGGAATTACCTAATTAAAAAAATTAAGGATAATCCATTCATTAACTCCCTTGTTCAAGAAACCTTTACTTAACACCCATTCTGTATATTCATTAGAAATACTGTAGTGACAGCCACTATGGAAAATAAATATGAAGGTTTCTCAAAAAATTAAGAATAGAGCTACCATATGACCCAGGAATGAATCCCTCTCTTCTGGGTACACCAAAAAAAAAAAAGAAAGAAAGAAAGAAAACATTTATTTGTAAAGATACAAATACCCCTATGTTCATCACAGCATCATACATGGTAACCAAGACATGAAAAAACCAAGTGTCCATGGGTAGATGACAAGGTTCATAGATACAACAGAATACTACTCAGCCATAAGAAAGGATGAAACACTACCATTCACAACATGAATGGATCTTGAGAGTATCATACTAAGCAAAATAAGCCAGATAGAAAAGGACAAGAACCATATAATTTCACTCATACATAGGATATAAAACAGAAAGCAACAAAGGAACAAACAAAAAACTCATACATAAACAACAGTATTGTGGTTACCAAAGGGAAGGGAGGGGATTTTGAAGGTAAAGGGGGGTTCAAATAAATAGTGATAAAACAAGACTAGCCCTAACCTGTTTGGCTCAGTGGATAGAGCGCCAGCCTGTGGACTGCAGGATCCCAGGTTTGATTCAGTCAAGGGCATGTACCTTGGTTGTGGGCACATCCCCAGTAGGGGTTGTGCGGGAGGCAGCTGATCGATGTTTCTTTCTCATCAATGTTTCTAACTCTCTATCCCTCTCGCTTTCTCTCTATAAAAAATCAGTAAAATATATTTGAAAACAAAAACAGGCGACTGGACTTTTGGTGGTGAATACACAATGCAATATGCAGATGATATTTTATACAATTCACACTTGAATCTATGTCATCCCAATAAAATTTTTAAAAAAGAAATATTGTAGTGAATAGGATGGGTAAGGCCCCTTCCACCTTTCAACATGTATAGTGAAGAGAAATGTGAATTAATAATAAAGAGGAATAGTAAGTACTATGAAAGCAGTAACAAAACCTGACAAGATGTCCTGGGAGAAGACTCCTGCTGTAAGTTAGACTGAGTTGAGGCATGAAAAATATAAGCAATGCCCTGGCCAGTGTGGCTCATTTGGTTGAGCAGTGTCACATACAATGCCTAATCAGGGCATACCCGGGTTGCAGGTGGCATCCAGGAGGCAGGCAGCCTATGGCACGCACGTGGCATGCATGCGCTTTCTCGCTTTCTCTCTCTCTCATCAATAAAAACATTTTTTTCAGGAAAAGGGCTCCTAACAGAAAGAATAGCTAGTACAAAAACAGTGAGATGATCAAGGATAAGTAAAATCAAAGTCCTATTTTAAAGTCCCAAACATATTTTTTCCATATGTAAAAGTAGCAGTTTTAAATAGAAATGAGACAGGAAAGTTTTACCTTGATCCAGAACCATAAGACTTGGATTCAATTCCATGAAGGCAATCTTGCAAAGAGCTAATAAGAACTTTGCAACGATCATCAGCAGATACTTTGGATTGTTTAATTAAAGAAATTGCAGTTACCAATGTCTCAATTGCACTCCCATAATCACCTGTGAGGGGAAGAGGTGTTGAAGTCAAATAAATTTTATTTTCAAAATACCACACCACCTCTGCAGTAGGAGTATATAAAGCATTTTACATAAGGAGTGAACTTTAAAATGACCACAGAAGATTTCTTAATTTTTTTTAGTATTTTACCATTTGCAAAAGGCTTTTCTGTGCATAAAATTAGCAGTTTGTTATTATTATAACTATATGAAGCACGTTACAGTTTTGTAAATATGCTAATGAGTGGCCCTAAGGCACCTCAGTCATTAAATGTCAGGGTTAAGATTTAAATCTACATCTAAAAATTTAAAATTAGGGGCTTTTCCATTTCACTGTGACACACAGCTTTCTTCAATACCTTTTAAATAAAGGAGAGAAATTGACTTGGGAATATATAAATAACGACTATACAGAAACGATCATTCATAGTAACATAAACAAGAATAATACAGAAAGAAATACACATACCAGCGCTGGCATCAGACACGGCTCTTGAAATAGCACTGCTTGAGATTGCCCTATTTCTATTCATGATTTCTTCAAACTCAGCTTCACTCAGTGGAGTTCTTGCTGTATCCATTTCCCTATAAAATCAGAATAAACCTGAACTCATACACAACAGATTTCTAACTTAGTCTTAACTGTATATGAAGCAATTTATATTGGTTGTTTTTGACAAGTGCCTTAGAGCAAGTATTTACTTTTCCAAATTGAAGCATGCTATTTTCTCCTATTAAGAAAGCAAAATTCTCTAATATCATGATCTTACAGATGAAACAAAGTAGCAGCTTAAAAATCTTCTTTCTTCTGCCAGAAATGATTATGTTTACATATCTACAATATAGCATTCTTAATTCTCACACAAACAGGTAAGAAATTTTTTGATGAATGCACACGCAAAATGTTGACTGCAAAAAATATAGCCTACACAATCAAGGACAGGAATTTGGTTTCATTACGTGTAGATACTCCAGGCAGAGGGCCCAACTCACAACTGAAGGATAATAAATGTCTGATTAATAGAATTTCAGGAAAAGAAGACGGCAGACTATCCTGTTTGCCACTAAATCCTAGAAAAGTATCTGGAAAATAAAAGTACTCAGTAAGTGCAAATATTGGTTTAAAAAATGAGTAAAATGCCAAGATTTTTAAAAGCTGCTTGACAACATTAAAAATTGTACATGTAGCCCTAGCCAGTGTGCCTGTTAGTTCAGCATTGTCCCATGCACCAAGAGGTCACCAATTCAATCTGGTCAGGGCACATGCCCAAGTTTCTGGCTCTGTCCCCTCTAGGAGGTGTGCAAGAGGCAGCCCATTGATGTGAGTGATGTTTCTCTTTCATTGATATTTCTATTGCTCGCTTCCTCTCCCTACTTCTCTCTTAAAAAAAAAAAAAAAAAAAAAATCAAAATAATATTTAAAAATATATATATGAAGGAAATGAATCCCCAGGGATTTAATGACCTGCCCAAAATCACATGGCTATGCAAGTAGCAGAGCTGGATTATTCCCAACCCTGTTCTGTGTACCCTTCTACCATATCATACTGCCTTTTATAATAAGAAGAGAAAACAACACAGAACATTAAGTATTTGGGGAAAGACCATAACATTTAAAAAACTTCAATGATGGAAAGTAGAATATCTTTTACCAAATATACCAAAATCTACATTCAAAGATACATACTAACTTACCTTCCTGGAGGCCCATAGTCACCCCTATCATATGGTGGAGGTCGACCATATGGATCTGTTGGTGGTGGACCCCGACTATCTGATGTAGGCATGCCGCTGTTAGTTGGTGGAGGAAAGAAAGCTGGGTTCACATGTGGAGCTGGCGGTGGGGCACCTGGAGGTGGTCCAGGAAGATGCGGAGGAGGAGCAAGTGTAAGGGGTGGCCCAAGAGGACCAGGTGGACGAGGTGGAAAGGGGCCTGGAGGTGGAGGTGGTCCCTGTTGTGGAGGTGGTGGACCAGGAGGGGGGCCGTAGCCTGGAACTGGAGGTGGAGGACCAGGAGGAAGCGGACCCAAAGGAGGCTGCCCAAAAGGTTGTCCAGGAAAAAGAACTGGCGGTGGAGGGCGATCTCCTCGATTAGGAGGCCCAGCTAAAGGAGGAGGCAGAACCTGACCAGGTGGAGGTGGACCTGGTGGACCAGGTGGGCCTGGAGGACCTAAGGGTGGACGTGGTGGAGTCTGTCCAGCTATAGAATAAAGGGGAGAGAGAGAGAGAAAAAAACACACTTCAATAAAGTATTTTAACCTTCATGCCAAGATTATACTTTTACATAACTCATAAACCAAGATTCTTTCTTGTTAAATAAAACCCATATGATAAATGCTACACTAACAATTACAAAGATAAAGTATATCCTTACAAATTTAACTTCCTCGATTTATGCTTAAGAAAAATTATTGAAACAAAAACTTTACTAAAGATAATTATACTTAGCGATAGTTTCCATCTTTCAGCATACACACATTTCTTACAGTGAAATCACCCACCTTATATTCTACTCTGATGCCAAGCTAGAAAGTGAAATAAGGAAAAATTGTCTTAAAAGAATTTTTTAAGAGGTAAGAAAATAAGACGGATGTAAATAATTCTATATATAAGTCAAGCAAGTTTGGAGAAAAATAAAGACCTTTTAGGCCAAAAATGGGTATTTCCTCTATGCTGTGCCCCATATGCCATGGAATCCTAGTTTCCAGGAACAAAGGCCGAGTTCCTTTAACAAGATGCTTGATCAAATTTCCTGGATTCCAAAAATAGCATAACAAGGAGAGTAAGTCACATCAATAATGCATTACTTGAAAAGAGAGAAAAGGAAAAGAGGTGTTAGATAGACACATTTTATCCATGGTAATTTTAAGAAAAAATTTACCTGGAAAAGGTGGGGGTGGCCCTCCTGGTCCTGCTGGCCCAGGAAATCTGTCCCCACCGGGAACAGCCCCTGGAAAACGGCCCCGTCCTCTACCACCTTGTGGAAATGCTGCACGTGAACTGCCTCCTGGAGGACCAGCTTTACCTTCCCCAGACATTTGTCCTGATTGTGTAGCTGCAAATATCCAAATACTCATAAATAGCATTTATTAAAATAGTTCTCTGAAATGTAACCATTATTATTAGAAACAACCACATTTCAAAGATCATTTATACTATACACTAACTTGCAGATGCCTTGGACCTTTCCAAACTACTTCAGAAATACTGATTAGGAAAACATTCACAATTATTTGCCGTTCTTTTGAAGTCTCAAAATATCCAGGCACATATGTATTTCCAATGAATAAATATGAGTTACTTTCAAAATACAGTACTCTCTGCAGCAGCCAAGACCAAATTCTCCAACAGAAATCCAAATTTCACTAAGCATAAATCATTTAAATTTTATCACATATTCTTGTTAATTAAGCCTTAAGTGCTAAAACATTAAAAGAATACCAACCACTTGAATTTCTGTTTAATACATGATCATCCATCTTATCTCTTTAAGTGATAGCATTCATAAGTGGGCAATGGCAAATCTTTTCTATAGTCACTTTACCAAGTGGTGAAAGGTCTTGGTGCCAAGCAGAAATCAACGAATATTTTCTGGTTATCAGTGGTTTCTCCACCACCATAACACACCTCCACATAAGTTTCCTTCAATCTAAGGATTAGAATGTAGTTTCTTCCTTTCTCTAGGATGGGAATGACAGGACAAGAATGGCAGGGCTACAAAACTTGCACACTGTTGAATAATATTGGGTTTGTGACACCTAGAGAAAAATGGGAGTAGGTTTCCAGCATACAGGATCACAGTCATAACCAGTAATTAAATCAAATGCAAAGAATGGTGTTTCTAAAATGAATTCTCCAACAAACCAAATAGTAAGGTGCCTTTTCTGGTATAACATCTAATAAATGCTAGCAAAATTGATTAGTATACACATCTTTTAATAAAAGCCTCAGAGGAATTGCTTACTTTTCCTGGACTGCATTTCAAATTGACTCAGGAACTGTTTATTGCATGGAGTTACAACAGGATTCTGACCATGAAGTTCTCTTTTAGGCAACAGATCCATTAACTTTTTTGAGGATGCTTCAGATCCAACACCAACAAGGGCAAACCTAAAAGATGTTTAAGGGAATAGAAAGTGAGTAGAGATTAATAATATTACTATTAAAAAGAAAATAGCCTGAATTCAATTTTATCTAAGAAAAAAATACTTCTTAAATTAAAACTATACAAGTTCATACTTTCATCTTTAACTTTTTAAATAATATATACAATTCACTCATTTAGTGATTTTTAGCACATTCCCAGTTTTTCAACCATCACATCACTTTTAAAACATTTCAGTGATTTTTAGTACATTCCCAGTTTTTCAACCATCACCACAATCACTTTTAAAACATTTGACCACATCAACATAAAGCCTCATACCCATTTCCTCTCATCCCCCAACCCTAAGCAACACTAATCCACTTTGACTTTATGGATTTGCCTATTTTGGACATTTCATATAAATGGAACCATACAATATGTAGTCCTTTGTGACTGACTTCCTTCATTTAGCATGTTTTCAAGGTTTATGCATGCTATAGTATGTTTCTGTACTTCATTTATTTTTATGGCTGAATAATATTCCATTATATGGATACTACACATTTTAAAAATCCATTCATTGATGGACATTTGAGTTGTTTTCACTTTTTGGTTATTATGAATAATGCCACTACAAAAAGATGTTCATCATTAACTATCAAGGAAATGTAAATCGAAACTACAATGAGATACCATTTCACGCCCATTAGGGTAGCTTCCTTTTTTATTGATTTCAGAAAGGAGAGGGAAAGATAGAAACATCAATGATGAAAGAGAATCATTGATTGGCTGCCTCCTGTATGCCACACCAGGGATTAAGCCCCACAACCCAGGCATGTGCCCAGACTGGGATAGAGCTGTGACCTTCTGGTTCATAGGTTGACGCTCAACCACTGAGCATACCAGCTGGGCTCCCCTAGAGTACCTTTAATAAAAAAGACAAGTCCTGGTGAGGATGAGAAAGTGAAACCTTCATACACTGCTGATGGTAATGTAATATGGCACAGCCACTTTGACAATCAGGCAGTTTCTCAAAAACTTAAATAGAGTAAACAAATTAATTCAATAAAACCAGTCCTGGATATCCTATATAATAAAAGGCTAATATGCAAATAGACCAAACAGCATAACAAACCGGACCTAACAACCGGTTGCTATGTCATGAGCTGACCACCAGGGGCGCACACGGAACATGGCAGGTGTCGGCCCAGCAGAATGGTGAAGCAGCTGAGCAGAGATGCCAGACCAAGGCAGGGTGCCAGTCGCTGTCATCGGGGTGAGCCTCTGGTGGTTACTGAAAATCCTTTGCTCCCACACACCGTGGTCCTGCCTGGTGCTTGAAGCCTCTGCTGGAGCCAGCTCCGCTTGCACTCACTGCCGGCATCAGAACTGCCACTTACACCCGCTGCCAGCGCCTGGCACCAGTCCCCATCACTCAGTGCTGTCAGCGAATGCAAGCGGTAGATGCCTGCCCTGAGAGCCCTTGAGGGCTTCTCCACCTCCCCCTGCTCCTAAGGGGTGATCAGGGCAGCAGCCGCTGCTCGCACCCACTGTGCTCACACCCGCTGACAGCGACAGCCTTGCTTGCACCCACTGCTGGCGCCGACCCCAATCACTGCACCGTCAGCTGGTGTGTGTGGGGCCAACGCCATCAGTGAGTTGGAGCACAGGAGTGGGGCTGCTGGCAGACAGGGAACTGGGGGCCGCAGTGGGAGGGACAGGGCAGGGGCGCAGAGGATGAGCCCAGACCCGCCCCTATGTCCACCACAGCCTTGTGGCCCGCAGTTCAAGGTGCACAAATTCGTGCACTGGGCCCCTAGTATCTTATATAATAAAAGAGAAACATATAAATTCCATCCCTTCGCTATGCTCACCAGCCAATCAGGGTGAATATGCAAAGTAACCCAACAAAGATGATGGGCTAATTTGCATACACAGATGCCAGGCGGAGAGCAGAAGTGGGAGAGCAGAAGTGGGAGAGCCAGCAGCTTGGGGGAACGAGGCTCCCTCAGTTGCTCCCTTGAGGGGACGTGGCTCCCTAGGTCACCAGGCAGAGAGCAGAGCAGGAGAGCCAGAGGCTTGGGGGCCATGGCTCCCTTGGTTGCTCCCAGCGCAAGGAGCACCAAGAATTCTGGGAATAGTAGTTCTGATGGTAGCCCCAGGACCAGAAGCAGAAGCCCAGAGAGAGGGAGCACCAGGAATGCTGGGAATTGTAGTTCTGGTGGCAGACGGAACTTCTAGACATTAGAGCAAAATGAGCCTGGAGCAAGTTACTGTTGCAGTGGGGGATGGAGGGAAAGCAAAGGTGAGAGACATAAGTAAAATCAGAGTACCTAGGAAAAATTAAAGGGAAGATATCCTAAAACTTCCAGGAAATCTCCACCAATGAAGCAAAGAAAAAAAATGCCTCTATTATTCTGTGAGCAACAAACCAAACTGGGTTGGGGTCTCAGACAATCCATTCATATGATTGCAAAGACAGACAGAAGCTCCCGGATTGGAGAGGGCTCCCCTGGGGGCTCCTAGATTGGAAAAGGTGAAGGTTGGGCTGAGGGACACCTCCCACCCAACCCCCACTCTCCCCACCCCGTGCACAAATCTTCGTGTACCGGGCCCCTAGTATGTATATGTTGAAGAATTGAAAATATATGTTCACACAAAGCTGGCACATGAATATTCATAGGGGCATCATTCACAATTAGAAAAAACCCCAATGTCCATCAAGTAAATAAACAGGGTACATCCATGTAATGAAATATGTGACCATGAAAATAAATATGGATACATGCTACACCATGGATGAACCTTGAAAGCCTTGTGCTAAGTGAAAGAAGTCAGTCACTTGGGACCACTTATTGTCTGATTCCATTTATATGGAATGTTCAGAATAAGCCAATCCATAGAGATAGACTGCTATGGGGTATGAGATTTCTTTTTGGGGTGATGACATGTTCTGGAATAAATCGGTGGTAATAGTTGAACAACTTTGTAAATATACTAAAAAACCAGCAAAGATTTTAAAAGTGAATTTTTGGTATGTGAATTACACCACAGTTTAAAAAAATACATTTAGCCCTAACCGGTTTGGCTCAGTGGATAGAGCGTTGGCCTGTGTACTGAAAGGTCCCAGGTTCAATTCCGGTCAGGGGCATGTACCTTGGTTGCGGGCACGTGCCCAGTGGGAGGTGTGCAGGAGGCAGCTGTTCGATGTTTCTCTCTCATTGATGTTTTTAACTTTCTATCCCTCTCCCTTCCTCTCTGTAAAAAATCAATATATTAAAAAATATATATTTGAAACAAAAAAAGATGAACAGTTTTGTACAGCTATAGGATATTTTTAATTATTAGGACTCTCAGGAGCTTGGAACCCTTTTCTCTCTACTGTTCAAAATGGTTTTTAACTAGAACCCCTATTCCAGTTTTTTTGTTGTCAAAAATTCTGCTGTTGTGAGTCGATTAAATTTAGCTACAATTTAATGAATTCATTAATTTAACATGTATTTATTGAGCAATACACCAATTCCTACATGCCAGGCACCATACTAAGGCTAAGGATACAATAGTTGACCAAAACAAAATCTCTGCTTGCATGGATCTATAATGTAGTGGGAGACAGGGCAATAAACAAATAAAAATACCCTAGTAACAGAAAAATTAAAGATAGAAAACAGTGATGGAAAGAGAAGGTGTTATTTTGCACCAAGATGGTTGGGAAGGGAACTCTTAAAAGAGAGTTCTGAAGGAAAATGAGATCCATGTGAACATTGCAGGGAAAAGTAAACCAGAAGAGGAATCATATGTATAAGCTCCTAAGTAGGAATGTACTTGAGGAACAACAGACAGACTACTATGGCTGAAAGAGCTTAAGGAAGCAAAGGATGGCTAAGAGAGAACGTCAGAGAGGTTGTGGGAAAACAGATTACACAGCATTTGTAGGCCACAGTAAAGATTCTGGCTTTCGGGGTGAGAGAGAAACAATTAGAAGAGTCTGAGTAGACAAATATTGGTGCTACTTTTTTCCCAAATTCTATGTATATACACTTTAGGAGATTAGGGTGAAAGCAGGAACACCTAATAGGTTGATACTGCAAAAGTTCAGAAGGTAGTTATCTATCAAATGATTCCTGCTGTAACACAGGAATAACAGGCAAAACCTGGAAACAACCGAAGTAACCAAAAATAATGGTAAAATAAATTACAGAAGAATACAAAGTAGGGAAAGAATCAGACATTAGAAGAGAATATGTACTTATTGATAATACTTGTTTTACTCCTTGAATCAAACACGTTATAAAACACATGAATTGTAATCTAGGTGGGGTTTTTTTGCAATAAAAACACGAAGCACTATGACAAAACCTAAAAATATATTCACTAAAATGTTAAGAGTGATAATCTATTGAATGTTAGATTATGGCGTTCTTTAAATTTTGAGTATGTGTTGTATAATGTTCCTATCTCATGTGTATAGTTTAACATTTTAAAAAAATAAAGCAAAACATCCAAGTTACGTTGTTCTCCTGTTGCCCATCTTCCCCGACCCTTTAATCCCAGGGAGAGTAACGTTTCTTTAAACTGTCATCTCAATAATAACTTCAACCATTGATGGAGAAAACTCAGGAAAATTAAATAGACACAATCTGTCCATACTTGCAGCTCCACTAGTTTTAGTGAGCTAGATCACAGGACAAATGGAGTACAAATTTTTGCCCAAGAACCTCCTGCCAATGGGGATAATACAGCATCCTACACATGTGAATAGTAAGTATTAACTTGAAGAAAATTTAACACCAAAAATACTAACTTATATTAGGGAAAAAACATCTTACCCTTTTGATTGGCCATTTGCCCGGTTTTCAAAAAACTTTATCTCCAAAATATCATTTACTCCCAAAGAATGCACTGCTTCAGTTAAGTCTTCATCTGTTGTCCACTGCAAGACATTTCCCCCTTGTTAACCATTAAAACATATCCAAGATTTTTATTGTTTCAATTTTTTAAGGGTAAACTCACAATAAAGAAAATTAATGCTCAGTTCAAATTAAATGCAGTGGCTACAAATCAGTCTTCAATTTTTAAATAGCACAAAAGTACCTGAGGGCAAAATGCATTCCTTGATAATTTTCAGAAATTAGAAGATATGTATCTTTAGAGATAGGATAGTGGGGGTCTTTTTTATCTTAAAAAGTTTCTGGTCTTTCCCAACATTAAACTGCAAAGATTTAAAATTTTAAATAAAACTAGTATCACTTGTCACTTCTCCTTAAAGGCAACCATTTGGGGAAATAAATTCCACTTAAAAATATACTTATAAAAGAAAAAAATAACATGTACTGAGTACTTAGCATATACTTTATATCAAATATTTAACTCTTAAACAGTCTTATAAGTCCTATTATTATTTGCATTTCACATACGATGAAAGAGAAATTAACGAGCTTGCCTAATATCACAAAATAAATGAAGGAGTCCATTTATTCAAAGACATAATATCAACCACTCTCCAGCATCTTCCCTTTCCCTCTCTCTTCTTTCCCCACAGGCTACTAAACTCTACGGGCCCTCAACTCTAAGAGACCCGCCCCAAGACTTGCAACCAGGGAAGCAAAGGGCAGCAGCAGCTCATCCAGGAGTAGTCCCCTGAACACGTCCCCAAAGCTCCTTTTCTCTGATTTCTCAATAAACCAAAGCAGCCCAGCCTAGGTTCTCTCCTGTTGCTTCTTCTATCCTAAGCCCCTCCTTGCTATTCACTATCCCCAGCTTTAATAAATGTACTCAAAATAAAAAGAGAGCAGAAATTAAAATTCTGCAAGTTTGTAACAGGAATTAGATAATGAAAACTTTAAAACCAGGAGTCATACTGTGTTTCTTTCTTACAGTTCTGAATCCTGTTTTGAGACCTTATGTAGACATTCTTCCTTAGTAAAATTGAGATAGCCGACATCTAGGAACAGGTAAAAAGAATAACTGATTTGAAGACAAAGTAACTGAACTATATTTAATTGGAATGTCTACCAAAGTAAGTTGAATGACTACCAATTAAAAACTAGAAGATCTGGAATTTGTTTTAAAGGTACTATTATTGCCCTCCTCATTGCATAAGCAGGTACATAGAAAAAATCAATTTAGTAACTTCAAAGTTAACTGCTAGAATACCTCAAAATCAATTACCAATTTATATGGTAAGTTTACTTACCCATGTTAGATTTCCAATGTATAATGCAATTCTCTTTCCCGTATATGTATAGACAACATTTGGTGCTGCTCCTTTACCCACATCATCACCAACAGTTGGTGGGAGAGTATCCATGTAATCCCGGTCTTCTGGGGCATCTCCATTATTTGCGGATGGAGAGATTACATCGTCATACAAATCTATCTGATCATGCCCACCATATTCCGCTTCCTGGATACAAAAATAATGTTTTTAATTCATACAATAGTCAGACAATTTGAATACAAATTCATTCAACTATTAATTTAAAAAACACATACACAATTTAATTCAACTATTTGTTTTTTAAAGCCTGGTAAAAGATTTTTTAAAAAGGCCCAAAAAATATGAGTAAAAATCTTCTCTCACTTTATGCCACACGTGTGTTTTTTTTTTAATTTATTGATGAGAGAAATATTGATTTCCACTTATTTATGCGTTCATTGATTGCTCCTAGTACATGTCCTGACCAGGGAATGAACCCACAACCTTGGACAGCGAACTAAAGCTACCCAGCCCGGGTCAAAGTTATATTCTTAAACAGCACCTATAAAGTAAATATCTATACAGTGAAAGCTATTTTCCCACAACTTATTTTAACATACAAAATAATGTTCCTCTGGGAAAAGAGTAACATGGATTCATAATAAAGTACTAATGTAAAACTTTCCTTGGAAGTAAAATACTCTCAAAGTGAAAGTAATAATACATGAATTAATACAAATAAATGAATTTTTTAAAAATTGACACAAACAAAAAAGACAGAAAAAATGAGAAAAATCGACACAAAAATATCACAAACAAACATCAGAGCCATTACAAATATTTAACTGAAGAAAAACACAACTATTATTT
The DNA here is from genome assembly GCA_004026665.1 of Murina feae. NCBI lineage: Eukaryota > Metazoa > Chordata > Mammalia > Chiroptera > Vespertilionidae > Murina > Murina feae. Next base: position 10,612 of record PVJC01009531.1, on the reverse strand, counting down.
TCGATGGTACTCAAGATCTTTTTTCCTAGCCCTGAGAAATCTATTAGTTTTGGGGGGAAAGCTTAGTGAGCTAAGCCACAAGGAAGGAATGATGAAATGTGGATATGTAAATAATTTTGAAAGTTGTAACAAATGAACAAGGGAAAGATAATACATAAAACACAAGTAAAACTATACAATTAGTATCTAGCAATAGTTTTATTATTCTCAGTCAATAAAGAGTTAATGCTTACCTGACTTGTTAGATTATTTAGTCAATTAGCAAGAGAAAATGAACCAGGAAAGCTGTGTCACTAACAATTAAAGCAATGCTAGTGGATGCCACTTACATGCCTAAATAAGAAAGAAAGAGGAAAACAAAAAAGAAACATAAAGAAAAACAAAAAGGGAGAGTTCAATTTGTAAATAAGCTACCCCAAACCCCAATGAAGTACAACTATCAACATGATTTAAAATTGCCTTTGGCCCTAACTGGTTTGGCTCAGTGGATAGAGCTTCGGCCTGCGGACTGAGGGGTCCCAGGTTCGATTCCAGTCAAGGGCATGTACCTTGGTTGCGGGCACATCCCCAGTAGGAGGTGTACAGGAGGCAGCTGATCAATGTTTCTCTCTCATTGATGTTTCCTAACTATCTCTCTCCCTTCCTCTCTGTAAAAAAACAATAAAAATATATTTAAAAAATAAAAATAAATTTTAAAAAATTAAAAATAAATAAATAAAAATTGCCTTTGGTTCCCTAAAGCTGGTTTGGCCCAGTGGACTGAGTGTCGGTCAGCATGCAGACTGAAGGGTCCCAGGTTCAATTCCAGTCAAGGGCACATGCCTGGATCTTCAGTAGGGGACGTGCAAGAAGCAGCCAATCAATGATTCTCTCTCATCATTGATGTTTCTATCTCTCTCTGAAATCAATAAAAATATATTTTAAAAATAAAATAAAATTGCCTTTGGTAACCATTATTGGGCCACAGGCTTAACTAACCTGTATCAGGAAAACCTATTTCCATCTTTCTTTCTTTCCACCAAATACCTAAAATCAATATGAACTATTTTATTCTTATGATGTAGAATGCTGTAAAAGTAGGTTAACAGGTGTTTGTATGAAAAATACAGTAAATTAATCAATAATACAATAAAACCTTTCACATACAACTGTAAACCTATTTTTGCCACATCATGTATTTGTAATAAAGAGAGAATCAGTTACAAAACAACAAACTCAGACATAATTCATCCTCTCCCATTAGTACAATATATTAAGGATGAGCTGTTATACAAGTGGCACATTAAGAGGAGCAAAGTTTAGGGACTATTACATGGATAGAAAATGACCTGGAGAGCATTCGTAAAATGATTGTAAACAACAGATTAACAAAGTATTGTTATTATAGCCCCCATAGGAACAGAGCTATTACTCTGTTGTTCAGAGGAAGCTAGAGCAAAACTTTAAAAAGAGAACAAGAAAACCTAGATAGGGAAATACCATTTATACATATAGCCAAAGGGACCTGAAATTTGTCAAGTGGTCTTCAGGTAATCTTCTGCATAACAACGTTAAGCAATTTACCAATTCTATAACAGAATCTTTACATAACAATTTTGTTATGAGGTAGAATGTAAGACATTTAATAAGGGGTCCAAAATCTCAAGGTAGGTCAATGAACAAAGCCATCTTTAGCAACAGGCAGAAATTAAGACAAGTCAGTGAATAATGCCATAAATTAATTTGTACAGCAACACCAAAATAATCTTTCAGAACTGAGTTTTTGTTAAAATACATGTTCAAATTGCAGTAACAGAAAAATAAGGGTGAATTTTGTTATGAAGTTTCAGTATAGCTGAAGCTTCAGGTGACATGGTTGCAGCAGTGATTCCATACACCTGAGATACTAAAAACCTTTCCACAAGAGGTTGTGGGCACTGTAAACTCTCTTGCAATCCAGTTCTATACCTCAAATATAGTAATAAGAACAACAACATTAGTATTATTATTATACAAAGAGAGTTGTGTTTGTTTAGCAGAGACTATAATCACAATATAAGGCCTCAGGAAGAATAAGTTTATACTTTCATCAAACATATTAACACATTACTTGATTTTTCATTGGTTGTAAACCCAGGAAAATGTTAACATAAATAAACAATTCCTTACAAGCATAATTCAGCTACACTAACCTGGCAAATCACATGCGCTTACTATTTTTGTCCTTCCATGAATTCCTACGTTGACACCAACCAATTTTTCATACTGATATGACTTCCAATATTTTAGGATCTGCCACTTTGTCTGGTTGGACTGCTTCCAATTGGTTGAAGTATGATGCTAATTGAGACCATGGTCCTGGGGTTTGATTTCCATGTGGACTAGTTAACTTTGCTCTATTTCAAGGCCATAGCCTGATCTTCTAGCCCAAAAGGTACACATTTGGATATGGCGAAAAAATACTAATGAATCTAAATGCATTTGTCGCTCTTACCAAAATACAGCTCAAAGCACATACTCTTTTCTAGTATTAATAATCTTCCTTTTCAGCTTAAGTATCACACATTAAAAATAATAATATAGAACACATCCTGCTTTTTGTTCCCACATTAAAAAGAGGGGAAACAAGCATATTCTGAAATTATGCAAAATGTGTATCATGCATGGGTCATACATTAAAGAAAGTTCTGAAAGTCTACTTGAACAAAAAATGCCTTCTACTTTGTCAAAGAGAAATGGTCAACAATGTCAGGTGCTACTATGCAAAATCTTTTCAATCATCTTTATGAAACTTTAATAACATTCAAAAACAAGAAAATATCAAAATTACCCCCGATTGTTTTAGATACCAAATGCTGCCCAACCTTAACTTTTCATAGTAGCTAGTCACCAACAGAGCTGTGCATTGTATATAACTTCCAAGAATTAACAGCCCTTTGGATTTATTTTTAAAATGCACTAAGTAATTTATTTTTCATTCCCTGCATTCTAAATCACTACAATCCAAGGCTAGGTATCTTCTCAAGATTTTACACTTCAAGATTATGTTCTACATGATATACAACTGGCTGTTGCCAAGTCAGAGAAAACACTTAAAAATTAACTTAGTAAAGTAACCATAATTTTATCAGTTCCTTTTGTAAAATGTTTCATGACCATTTTTCATTAGCACCACCCACTCCCTCCAAAGTTATTTTTAGAGATAGTTTCTCTCATCACCTCCCATAAAATCTTAATATCAGATATCCTGTATATACTGAATACCATTATTTGGATGACCATTGTATAGTAATTAGTACAGCTATACTCTTCATTCTTCCTGATAGGACCAAGACTGCTTCTGGTCCTAAAATTATAGTAACATCATTCCTGCATATAATACTACCAGTAACGACCCAGCAAAGGCCATTTGTTTCAAAGCTCCTCTACTTAAAAATAAATAAATAAAAGGAATTTAATAGTCATTTTCACTTAGAGAAATATAAGCAGGGAAAATTTATATTTGCACTTAAAAAAATGTATTCTATACCAAGAAAACTGCTGGCACAAAATCCAATCAGATAAATCTAATATGTATTTATCTTTTTAGAAAATACATCATATTCTGATCTTGTCTAATTATGTTCTGAGTATATATTAAAATTAGCTCGTAATTCCTGTAAAAAGCTCGACTAATAGTAAAGAAGCCAGCTTGTTACTAAAAACATGCCACATAAACCAAAGTGGACAATTTATAGGCAGTTGAATGGATCACACTCATAAATAATAAAAGTGAAAAGAGTTCTAGCTCCCCTAAACATTTCTACCCCAAGTTACCCTTATCTTAGAGGGTTTTCTATTACATATAAATTTATCAGAAATAAGGTTTCACTGAAATTTGTCTAATAAACTCGTTTTCCAAAACTGGCTAGACTAAATATACATGATGATTAAATTAGAGGCCCAGTGCACAGATTTGTGCACTGGTGGGGTCCCTTGGCCTGGCTTGCGGGGATCAGGCTGAAACTGGTTCTCCAACAATCTCCCAAGGGGTCCCGGATTGTGAGGGTGCAGGCCAGGCAGAGGGACTCCATTGGTGCAAGATCTGGGCTGGGGAGGGACTGCAGAAGGGCTCCCAGGCATGTAGGCCATCTCGCCCAGTCCCGATCAGCCAGACCCCAGCAGCAAGCTAACCTACTGGTCAGAGCATCTTCTCCCTGGTGGTCAGTGAACATCATAGCAACTGGTTGAATGGTAAGACACTTAACATGTTAGGCTTTTATTATATAGGAGGGTATAAAGTATAGTAACTCATGAAATGAAACTGACTTTCGAGGATGTCTAGGTCCCTAACTTCTAAATGAATTTTTTTCCTGGCCATTACCTATGCACATTCTCATTTTAAAGTTAAGTAGTCAGGTCAGTAACTTAATTCTACATTAGGAGCTTTTGACTCCAAACAAGCAAAACATACACTACTTCAATGCATACAGTATCAGCTTTCCTGAAGTTCAGAGTATTGTTGACTTTCTTCTTCCTTACCAACAATAATTCTACAGATAAAGGAGTGGATCCTACAATATACAACCTGTCAGTGTTACAATCATGTGTGAGTGCCTCTCACCAACACTAGTGCACCAAATCTAAACTTTGTATCCCTCCTTGTTGGCATATAACAAAAACTCAAGAAATGTATTTTGAGCAATTGAATTTTTAAAAATTCAATTATTTTAGTAAAAATAAAAGTCTATAATTATTAAATATTATGTTAGTAACACTATATTTAAGTACAAATCCCAGTTTAAATTCAACTGGTACACACTAAAACAAAACCACTTTCTTCTCAACTCCAAAATCAAGTAATGTAGAGGTTTGGAAGTAGTTCAAATTCTCTTTCCACTGGAGCAACTGTTCTCAATTTGGTTACATCCAAAGACCTTCAACTTAAGTATGCACAGAGAAGAGCCCAGTCCCTTGTGCTTCTCCCATTCAACTTTATTCTCTATTCTAAAATTCTTCTGATGGAGAAAGGGACTCTACTATAGTTTCATTAATTTATTCTTACCCTATCTCCAAACTGAGGTTTCTTCTAAGAGAGTTAACATTTCATACTTTATAAAATAGGTTTATACTGTGCTTTTCCAAAATACACACATTAAAAAAAAAGTGCTTCATAAAAGTATGACTATTTAAAATGGAATAGGAAATACATAAACCATGGAGAATTTTAAAGTACACAAATTCAATGAAAACTGCAGCTCCCATTAAAGAACAAGGATTTGTAAATGTTTACAGCAGTTTAAAAGCTAAAATAGTCAAGACTATTTATACTTAGTAAAACACTTTCTTTAACTACAACAAAATAAATCATAGTTTATTACAGCAACCAATACAAATAATGGCACTAGCTAATGATATAGTGGCAAAGTAAATAAATCAATAGTGATTTTGTAGTTGCTTCCAATTCTGGTAAATTTTCAGGAAAAAAAGTCAATAATACTAACAGTTTAAAAAACAGAATGAATGTTGCAAACCAACTATCCTTTTCGGCTTTGATTTAATCCCATTAATTGATTCAAAAGTATAGCTACTTTACTGATAAAATTATACAACTATGTATGAGATAAAATGCTGTAGGTACAAGTCAAAAATTACACTTTAGAAATAATATTATCAAATAATTCCACAACAGGGCCACAAAATTTTAATCTCTTTTTACCTTCTGCTCAGCCAACACTAGTTATTAGCAGAGATAAACATGTACCACTACATCCAGCTATATGAATTAGAGAAATGTCCATAACCAAATTAAGTCTGAGAATGCCTAAAATGTATTTCTCAAAGAGATCCTGAAGAAAAGCTTAATTTCTAAAATTGCACACCAATTCTTTAATGGACGTAGAAAAACAAAGCAAAAGTATACTCTTTTTCTTTTTCTTAATTTATTTCAGAGAGAAGAAAGGAGAGGGAAACAGACAGAAACATCAATGGTTAGAATCATTGATGGGCTGCCTCTTGCACTTCCCCAACTGGGGATCCAACCCTCAACCTGAGCATGTGCCCTGACAGGGAATCCAAGTGGCGACCTGTTGGTTCATACAACAATGCTCAACCGCTAAGCCAAAGCAGGCGGGACAAATGTATACTGTTGTAAGAAAAGCTAATAAAAACAGCCTTGAACACTTAATTGTTCCTTACTTGTAGGCATGACCCGCTTTTGGATGAATGATAAAAGGGAGGGGAGGGAATTCCTGGAGGTCTTTAGTTACCTTAAAAGCATTAGATCTGACTGTGTAGCACTCAAGATAACAGTCACTGACAACTAAGGCATCATATATAGGCATCATATATTCAAAATATAAGCACAACAAAAAGAACAATTTTAAAAACTTAACATTTGATTATAATGGTTTACATTTAAGCATATTCCGTTTTAACATAGAAAACATTTAAAGCTAACTGAAATTTATTTTCCCTAATATTGAATCCAGGGGCACATAGTCATTCCTGAAAAAAAAAAAAAAAAAGATACGGATTTCTAGCTTTCCCAATTAAAAAAAAAAAATCTTGAGCCCTTCCACATAAGATCCCTAATGGAGGGAGGGGGGAAAAAACCCATTAACCAGTAGAATTTTATTAAGTTTCTCATAAAGACTTGGAAAACATAAAAAGAAAGCTTTCAGATACACTGCAGTTGTGCACAACTTGATTTTTTAAATGTGCGACTCCAGCGTGCTCCCCATCCCTTTGCCCCCCTTCTTCCCTCGCCGGCCTGCCTCTCCCACCTTCTAAGGGAGCCCCCAGACCTGCAACGCAGGGGCGGGGCGGCGCGCCCAGGGCTAATCGCCCCCGGACCCCGTCCTCCTAGGCCCCCTGTTCTCCGACTCCTCAGGGAGGCAAAGCAGCCCAGCCCGCCCACGCTCCCTCCTGTTGCTGCTTCTACCCTAAACCCCCGTTTCTCTGTCCCCGGCTCTGATACATACTCCCCAAAACCAATAAAAACGTGTTACTACATAACAGGCGGCGGAGGCGTGGACGGCGGGCCTGGAGCTCACACGGCACCTTTGCAAGCATGCCCAGCGCCGCGCATCCTAAGCCCGCCGCCGGCTCTGGGCCAGCGGGCCGGGGAGGCACCACGGGGCAGAGCTTGCATCCTCGCTTACCCCGACCCCGCAAGACGCGAAGCGGGTCTCTCGGAGGACGTTCAGCGCGTGGCTTTGTTTTGGGGAAGAAACGGGTCATGCCTACGACCCTCTCATTTTAAACAAGATCGTCAGAATTTCGGGGAAACGTTTTCCAACCCCTCCTCCGATCTCTCGGGGAGCTACCATCTTTCTTTCTCCATCCGACCACCCCGCGTCCACGTCCTCCTTCGGGGCCCAGACCACCTATCTTTCCGGGCATTTCCACCGAAGAGGCCACGAACGGCCGGGCCGCAAGCCCTCGACCACCAGGGCGCCGCCGGCGCACCCCCGCCTTCGACCGCGACCCACGGGTCCCAAAGTCAAAGGACTTGTTGCAAACGCGCCCACGGCTGAGCCGCCGCCGCCAAGGGTGAGGGGAGGAGGCGGCAGGCGCCACGCCGAAAGCCGCCGCCGACGCGAGGGGAGCCCGGGAAGCCCGGCGCGCGGGATACAAAGGGCGGTGAACGCGGCCTTCCATGAGGCGACCGTGCGCGGCCAGGAGACAAAATGGAGCGAAGAGAGGAATCGGAGCCCGAGCGGCGCGGCCGGGGAGGGGGCGGCGGGCGGCGCGCGCCCCGCCGGGCTTCCTCCTCGGCCCGCGACAGGGGAGGGGGCGCGGCGGCGGCGGCCCGCTCTCCCCGCCGCGCACACGCGGTCCCCCCCGTCCGGGCCTAGCGCGGCGGGAAGCGCCCGCCGGCCGCCGCCAACAATGGGGAGCGAGGCGGCGACGAGGGAGGAGCCAGGGGCGGCAGCCTTGCGGCCCGCGGCCGCGCTCCGGGCCCCGCGGCGGGTCGCAGTGCCCGCGGCCCGCGAAACGACGCGGTAGAACGAGGGGCGAGGGGGGCGCCGCGCCGGGGTCGGGGGCACAGCCCACGGCGGCAAAAGCGCACGGTCTGCAGCGGCGCCGGCTCGCAGCCCGCGGCGGGCCCGGGGCCTGCGTCTGGGCCGCAACGCCCCCCGCTTCGGCGGCGGGGGCCCGGGCCCTCACGTACCTGGTTGAACTCTTCGCCTACATCCGCGTAAATGTCTATGTGGTCCACACCGTCCGCCATCTTCCCTCGGCCTCGGCCGCCGCCGCCGCCGCCGCCTCCTGCAGGTCCACCCGCGGCGGCAGCAGCAGCCGAACGAGCGGCGGGGGCGGGGCGCGCTGCGTCACTTCCGCGCGAGCGGGGGGCGGGGCCCGGGCCGCGGGGGACAGCGCCGCCCCGCCGCGCCGCCGAGGCCGGAGGCGGTTTCTTTTGTGTTTTGTGTATCTGCGTGCGGCTCCGGGGGGGACGGAGGGCGCCGGGGCCGTTTCCGGGGGCGGCGTTTCCCTCGCTGCCCGGCACACGCCGACGTGTTGCCGATCTTGAGCCGCAGGGTGTTTCTGACGGTTTTTCACAGCCAGGCCTCCTCGGAAGGCGGGAGCTGTCGGGCCACGAGGAAAGGCAAAGCGGAGCCCAGGAGTGTTCGCGCCCGGGGCGCGGGGCCAGCGTACTAGCCGCGCTCCCTCCCTCCGACCAGCAGCGTCCCATGTGCCGTGTGAACCCTGGCCCCCGTGGACGGCTGTCATCTTTCCTGGTTTGCACGCTCCCGCGGGGGTGTGCGCTGTGTGCACGTTTCCCGCGCCAGCTCCGGGCCTCGCCTTCTGTCCTCTCCTCCTCCCCCGGTCGTGGCTGCTCTTTTTTCCTGGCTGGGTCTGCAGGGGGTTTTTTGGGGAAGAGCGCGGATCCCTCTGGCAGGAAGGCGGTGGTCATCCGAGAGCCCACCGACCGGGTGGAGGCACCCAGAGGCCCGGGCCGCTCCCTGGAATCCTGGAATGAATGCCCCTTCCCCTCGGGGGCGGGGAGTAACACGGGAAAGTGTGTTAGACGCCTCAGTTTACCGATGGGGGAGAGGAGGCCTAATAAAATAGAAGGGGATCCATAAAGAAAGCTGTTATCACCCTAGCCGGTTTGGCTCAGTGGATAGAGCATCGGCCTGTAGACTGAAGGGTCCCAGGTTCCATTCCAGTCAAGGGCACGTACCTTGGTTGACCAATGTTTCTAATTCTCTATCCCTCTCCCTCCCTCTCTGTAAAAAAATTAATAAAATACTTTTTAAAAAAACTGGTATCACCAACACTTTATTCAAAGATGTTGTCACAGTTTGAAACCTTCCCCCATTCTTTATTTCTTTCCCACCAAATTAAAGTGTGTTTCCTAATTCCGACTGACCAGAAATCATTCAAAGAATTGACAAACCAAGCAATATTTTGTTCTGGGTATGGTGCGGAAAGCGTGGTTGGCGTCACAGAGACCAATCTGGTGACCGGGTAGTCAGACACTTTATCAACGAGGTGACCTCAGTCAAGTTACCCCATTTCCTCTCATGTTCAGTCTCAGAACCCTTAAAATCGGGGTAATAACATTTACCTCGCAAGGTCCAGGTTGATGGTAGTTTTGGATGAGGTTGTATGCAAAATGCCCTATCCTTTTCGGCTTCTTGGCGATACCGTGCCGATGTTCCTTTTTCCTGGGGCTTAACGATGAGAGATGGTAATGCGGTAGGCACAAAGGTGGCCCCTTATACATGGCCATATGCCAGTCGTCAGAACGGAGCATATGCTACCTTCAGGTGAAAAAGGGTTTTCTCATCTGATTGGAGAAAAGATTATCCCTGATTTCCTGGTGGGTCCATAGTAGTCACAAGTGGAAGAAGGCAGATGGGTCAGAGAAGGGCATTTGACAACGGAAGCAATTTATGTTTTTGTTCATCCTCACTTGAGGGTATTATTTGATTTTTTTTAAGAGAGACTGGAAAGGGGAGAGATGGAGAGACAGAAACATCTGATGTGAAAGACTCATGGATTGGTGCCTCCCTCACATTAGGCCCAGACCGCCTAATGCCCGGACCAGATGGAGCCTGAGGTACTTGCCCTTGACCACTTCAATCTGCAGGCCCACGCTCTAACCACTGAACAACCGGCCAGGGCTACACTTAAAACTCATTTCAAAATTCTAACTTGTGTTGTTGGCTTTGAAAAATCAGCTAACTGTCAGTGTGGCTGTTTCTTTGAAAGTCATCAGGTTTTTTTTCCCCCTCTAGCTGCTTTTGAGATTTTTTTTTTCTCTTAGAACTTGATTTTCTGCTCTTCCACTATGTTTTTTTAATTGATTTTTAAAAATTGATTTTTAGAGAGAAAGAAAGGGAGAAAGAAACATTGATGTGAGAGCAGAACATTGATCCACTGCCTCCTGTACTCCCCTCACCCCCACCCCTTCCTAGGGATCAAGCCCAAAACCAGCACATGCCCTAACCTGCAATTGAACTGGCAACAGGACTGTAACCAGGCAATCAAGGGGTCTGTGCTGCCTGTCACTACTTGAGCCAATTAAGCAGGGACAGGGTTGAATCATATATGAGCATTTATTCCAATATTGTTGGTCATATGGGAGAGCAGCAGGTCACCCACAAAAATCTGCTCTACAGCCCCACCCCCCCCCCTCCCC
>PVJC01009530.1:11830-45795 GCA_004026665.1 Murina feae | reverse complement strand
GGGAAAGAGGCAGCAGGGAGGTCTCAGCCTGCTTGGTGGCTGCCCAGGCCCTTTGCGGGGCACCGGGGAGTGGAAAAGCAAGGCTGCAGGGGCCAGGGTCCTGCTTGGCAGCTCCCCAGACCCCTTGGCAGCACCGGGAAGTGGGAAAGGAAGGCAGCAGGGGACGGGTAAGTGGGAAAGAGTCGGCGGCCCGCTTGGCGGCTTCCCAGGTCCCTTCTGGGGATCAGGGAGCAGGAAAAGGCTGCCCTGACCACGAGGTGGGGTTTTCCCTGCTTTCTGGTGGCTGGAGGAAGATGAGAAGTAGGCAAGCTTGGGAGGCAGGCAGCACCCAGCCCTGGCCACAGCTCAAAAAAGAGAACAACATGCAGGGGAGGGCAAGCGTTTGAGAGATCAACATAGAGAGGGTGCCTGCTTCAAGCCTTGACAGCGTGCCTGGGGGCAGGCCCCCGGCAGGTAGACACACACAGGAGGACTGCTCTGAGCCTCAGATGCAGCTGGGGGAAGTTCCCCAGTGGCCACACACACACACACACACACACACACACACAGAAGGCACCTGGCAGACTGGGGCCATCATAGGATATCCACTGATGGGTCCCAGACTGTGAGAGGGCACAGGCCGGGCTGAGGGACTCCCTCCACCCCAAGTGCACAAATTTTTGTGCACCGGGCCCCTAGTCCATAATAATAAAAGTGTAATATGCTAATTAGACCAGACAGCTGAACATCAGAATGACTGTCCAGGACCTTCTGTACAAAGCCAGGGCTGCTAGGGCCTAGTCCCTTGCACAGATTTCATGCATCGAGCCTCTATTAGTTTAAGTAAAATAGAGGACACCTATGAACTAGAATTCTATGACTGTGTTCACAGTGCAGAACACCCATGGGCAACCTGAAGAGTGGTCCCAGAGACAGTGCTAAAGACTTAATTCCCAGAGATTCCCTCGCAGTAGACACTTCCCTCCGTATTTTTTTAAAACTCTCTTAAAAGCCCTTCTATCATCTCTAGCTTTCTGAACATTTATCATTTTATTCCTTTTCATTCAATTTATTGAGGTGACACAACTTAACAAAATTATACAGGAATCAGGTGCACCATGTGTACACTGTATTGTGGTATTGTGTGTTCCCTACCCCAAGTCAAGTCTCCTTCACTCAACATTTATACTTTACCCTCCTCCACCTCCCCCAATCTCCTTCCCGGCCCCCGCAATTCCCATGCTGTTATCCATGAATTTTTTTTCTCTTTTTTCTTTTTTGCTCAATCCTTCTCTCCCTCCAGCCCTCTTCCCAACAGCTGTCAGTCTGATCTCTATGAGTTGTCTCTATTTTGTTATTTAATTAATTTTGTCCATTAGATTCCACATATGAGACAAATCATACGGTACTTGTCTGTCTTTGACTGGCTTACTTCACTTAGTATAATATTCTCCAGGTCCATCATGCTGTGGTAAATAGGAAGGTCTCCTTCTTTTTTATAGCTAAGTAATATTCCATTGTGTAAATGTACCACAGAGGTTTGTTATCCACTCATCTACTGCTGGACACTTGGTTTTGCTTCCAAATTTTGACTGTTGTAAATAACGCTTCAGTAAACATATGGGTGCATTGAGTCTTTCAAATCAGTGTTATGGATTTCTTCAAATATATTTCAAGAAGTAGAATCAGTGGGTCATAAGACAATTCTATTTTTTATTTTTTGAGGTAACTCCATACTGCTTTTCGTAGTGGCTGCACCAATTTGTATTCCCATTAATAGTGCATCAGGGCTCCCTTTTCTTCACATCCTCGCCAATACTTGTTTGTTGATTTATTGATGATAGCCATTCGGATAGGTGTAAGGTTACTAGTATATCTCATTGTAGTTTTAATTTTCCTTTTTCTGATGATTAGTGCCATTGAGAAACTTTTCATATGCCTATTGGCAATTTGCATGTCCTTTGGAGAAGTATCTGTTCAGGTTCTTTGTCTATTTTTTTATTGGCTTTTTGGTGTTGAGTTTTATAAGTTTTTTATATTGAAGAATATGTTCTTCCCTTCAGTGAGTTAGTTATCACTTCATTTTGCTGATGATTTCCTTTGCTGTACAAAACTTTTTAGTTTGATGTAGCCCCATTTGTTTATTTTATGTTTTATTTCCCTTGCCTGAGAAGATATATATGAAAAATATTGCTATGTTTAATGTCCAAGATTATACTGCCAATGTTTTCTTCTAGGATTTTAATAGTTTTAAGACTAACATTTAAGTACTTAGTCCATTTTTAGTTTACTTTTGTGTAGGGTATAAGAAGGTGGTCTAGTTTTTCTCTCTCTTTCTCTCTCTCTCTCTCTCTCTCTCTCTCTCTCTCTCTCTCTCTCTTTTGCATGTATCTGTATAATTTTTCTAACACCACTTATTGAATAGACTGTTTTTATGCCATTGAATGTTCTTGCCTCTTTTTCAAACATTATTAGGAAATATAAACACTCCACTGACATCAATGGATAGCTCTTTAAGACAGAAAATCAACAAGGAAAACAACAGCCTTGAATGATACTCTAGGTCAGATTAATTTAATTGATATCTTCAGAGCATTTCACACCAGAATTGGAGAATATACTTTTTTTTGGACCATTTTCCAAGATAGGTCACAAGGTATGACACAAAACAAGTCTCAATAAATTTAAGTAGATTGAAATCACACCAAGTATCTTCCCTGCATCAGAACTCAATCACAAGATAAAAACTGAAAAACAAACAAAGACATGGAGGCTAAACAACATGTTACTAAACAATAAATGTCTTAACAATGAGATCAAGGAAGAAATCAAAAGATACATTGAAACAATTGAAAAAGAGAGTACAACAACCCAAAATCTGTGGGACACGGGGGAAGCAGTCTTAAGAAGGAACTTCATAGCATCACAGGCTTATCTCAAAAAAAACAAGAACAGTCTCAAGTAAACAATCTAACTTTAGATTTAGAGGAAATTTAAAAAGAACAACTAACAAAGCCCATGGTATTATGCTAAGTGAAAAAGAGAGTCATAGACAAATATCACATGCTTTCATTTATAAGTGGAATTAAAATGAACAAATAAATAAATTAGAAATAGTCTCATAGATACAGAATACAGACTGACAAATGTCAGAGGAGAGGAAGGCTGGATTTCTGGTGGAATAGGTGAAGGGCTTAAGCCAAAAAACAAACAAAACAAAACAAAAAAAGAAACACAAAAATATCTCAAGGACACAAGTGACAAGAAACTATATTTTGGATGGTGAAAGCTCAATGCAGTGTGCAGATGATGTGTCATAGAATTGTACACTAGAAACCTATATACTTTATTGACCAATGCCACTCCAATAAATCCTATAGAATAAGAGCCTAATATGCTAAGTGCCTTGTTGTCCATTCAACCAATCAAAGGGTAATATGCTAATGAAATGCTAAGGCCGCTCAACCACTCACTATGACATGCACTTACACCAGGGGCCAGTCGACCAGTCGCCATGACATGCACTGACCACCAGGGGACAGATGTTCCAACTGGGAGGTTAGCTTGCTGCTGGAATCCAGCTGATTGGGACTGAGCAAGACGGGCTGGACATGCCCTGGAGCCCTCCCACAGTCCCTCCATGGCTGGTCAACCTCCTGCATCCCTCCCCAGCCCTGATTGTACACCATTGGGGACCCTAGGCCTGGCCTGTGTCCTCTTGCAATCTGGGACCCCTCAGGGGATGTTGGAGAGCCCGTTTTGGCCCAATCCCACTGACCAGGCTAAGGGACCCCACTAGTGCATGAATTTATGCACTGGGTCTCTAGTTTAATAGTAAAAAATAAAATACTGACAATTAAGCTATGATACAATAAAAAAAAAAAAGAAAGAAAGAAGATCTGAGCCAGTATCACCCAGTGTTGCTTCTTCCTTTGCCTCTTTACCTAAGGATTAGTCCTCTGGAATCCCTTGCAGTAGCTGAAGGTGCCCTTGTCTCCCAACAGACAACAAATGAAACTTTGTGGTCAGTTTCCTTTGAAACCCTAAAAGGGATTCACCCCACACACCTCAAATCCTTTGCTAGGTGTGACTGCGTCTCTCATCTCTTCCTTTCAATGTTGTTCTGGATGGTGTCCTCTGTGGCTTAAACTCCCACAGCTTCATTTTCCCCAAGATATGTACCCTCTGCAGCTTCATTCCATAGTAAGTAACGCCACTCCCCTCTTTTCTTTATCTTTCCACAGAATATTTCCTCAACCTTCCCTATTTGGCCACAGCTCAGAATACATGAGTCAACATGCCATAAAACCTGGAAATTCTACTCATTCCCTGTGCCTCTCTTCTTCTATTTTCCCCTCCAGGAAAGCCCACACCCGGGAGAGCCTAACAAAACCTCATGGCAGCCCTGAGAAGCTCAGCCTGCTGGGAAAGAGACACACAGCTGAGGAACCAGGTGTGCAAGGGCTTGAAGTGAATCCTCCAGGAATGGCAAATACGTTTCTTGGGTAGCTCTGCTTTCTGCAGTGACTTTCCATAACCTTGCCATGCCTTCACATGACGGACTTCCACTCCCTTCACACACCCACACCAATTTCTGTCACCAGAACTTCAAACCTTCCTGCATCTGTGTTTGCCTGTTCTCTCTAGCCACAGTGAAGACTTCTCTCCTCCAACCTCAGACCAACTCGGTCTTAATTTTCTTTCTTGGTGACCTCCTTTCTTGGTGACTCTCATGCATTTCCAATCACACCTCTGTATTGCTGTCTCTCTCTTTCCAGGATCATTGCCTTTAATCTTAGAACATGCTTCAGTTTTTCCCCATTTAATGAACTCTCACTGTGTCCTCCTGCAAGATTTCCTAAAGGCTGCAGATGCACAGCAATTCTATGTCCCCCATTCAATCCTGCAAGCAGCCATTCTACAGAAACCACATTGGATGCAGTCAGCAGAGCACTCGTGTGGCCAATAGGAGACAGTTCTCAGTCTTCATTTGTGCCCTCAGTTGACTCCTCCATCCATCTAAAACATTCTGTTCTCTTGGCTTTCATCAGACCATAATCTCCTAATTTTCTCCTATTTTCTGGTGTCTACTTCTTGATGGACTTTTTCTGACTTATCCTCTTCTACTCAATTGTTAGAAATTGTGGCTTTCCCTCCTTCTTGCTCTATACTCTCCTCAGGCAAGCATTTAAATATCCTCTATTTAAAAATATGATTACTGCCCTAACTGGTTTGGCTCAGTGGATGGAGCATCAGCCTGCGGAATGAAAGGTCCCAGATTCGATTCCAGTCAAGGGTATGTACCTTGGTTTCAGGCACATTCCCAGTAGAGGATATGCAGGAGGCAGCTGATTGATGTTTCTCTCTCATTGATGCTTCTCACTCTCTATCCCTCTCCCTTCCTCTCTGCAAAAAAAAAAAAAAAAAAAAATCAATAAAATATATTTAAAAAATATGATTACTATTACCCTGTTTTCCCCAAAATAAGACAGTGTCTTATATTAATTTTTGCTCCCAAAGATGCGCTAGGTCTTATTTTCAGGGGATGTCTTATTTTTCCATGAAGAAGAATACGGTACACATTTATTGTTGAACAACAAAAAAGGATATTTATTACCTGTGTGTCCACACAATGTGCCCCACTCCTGCGCCGCGTGACTCACTATCTAACTGTGAGTCAGCCAGACTCCATTGGGGCAGAGTGAGCAGCGGGCAGCAGCTTGTCCTGGCAGTGGTGCGGACTCTCTGATCAAAAGAGACCTCAAACTTCCTGTCTACTGGTGGCGACCACCACTACGGCTCAGAGCCCAGAGTTATGGTAGCTTCAGGGGGCTTTATGTTTGGGGGAAGCCTTATTATCAGAGAGGTCTTATTTTCAGGGAGGTCTTATTTTTGGGGGGATGCCTTATATTTCAGCGAGAGGCCAAAGTGTAAGTAGGTCTTATTTTGGGGGGATGCCTTACTTTGGGGGGGAATGGTACTACTATATTAACAAGAAAACTAAAATAAGATTTATCAAGGTTTTTGTTTACATGATTAGCTCATCACAGAAACCTTATATAACATTATCTCTAATACATTAAAAAGGAAACAGGCACAAAAGAATAAGGTAATTTGGCCAAGGTCAGGACTGGAGATCTGACTCTGAAACATTCTTAGTCATTGTACTATATTGCTGGGCTTCCAAGTTCATATCTCAAGACTAAATCCTTACCTCCAGTCCAGACCCCTCTTCTGAACTTCAGAATTATGTAATTAACTCCCAATGAAACATCTCTAGCTCAAGATGCTCAGAAATGAACTCTGGACCTCAGACTGGCCCAAACTTCTAAATTTGTTTTTGCCTTGACTTCCCCATTCGTAGATGATATCTCATGCTTCCAATTACTCAAACAAGGACTCATGGATGGTATCTTCAATCTTCTAATCTAATAAAAAAGTAATATGGAAATTAATCCCTCCAAGACACCTAAGCCACGCCCACCAGCCAATCAGACCGGCTGCATGCAAATTGACCCAGGCAAGATGGCAGCTAGAAGCCACGGAGCTAGAGCAAACAGGAGGCTTTCATTGCACCAGTGATGGAGTTGAAACTGCCTCCCTAGGCTGGCCGGGCCTCTGCTCAAGGCAACAATGTTTCAATTATAGAAGGCACAGAGCTGAAGCAAACAGGAGGCTTCATTGCCTGACTGGGCCTCCGCTCTAGGCAACAAAGTTTGAATTATAGAAGATAAATAAACCCCAGAATCCTGATTCCAGCCAGTCTTGCTGGGATGTTGGGTCAATGGGAGCTGTGGGAAGCCTGAAAATGGCCCTCATCCCCTCACCCAGGCTGGCCACACCCCCATGGGATGAGGGTCTCCACTGGGGTGCTTGGCCAGCCTACACCCAGCCCCTCACCCAGGCTGGCCAGGCATGCCAGCAGGTGGACATCCCCTGAGGGGTCCCAGACTGCGAGAGGGCACAGGCCGGGCTGAGGGACTCCTTCTCCAAGTGCACAAATTTTTTGTGCACCAGGCCCCTAGTTATTTATACAAAGCCTGAAAATCATCTCTATATATAAAAGGCTAAGTGTCCTTCCAATTGGTAGCTATGATGTGCACTAATCGCCAGGGGACAGACTCTCAATGCAGGAACTGCCCCCTGGTGGTTAGTGTGCTCCCACAGGGGGAGCACTGCTCAGCCAGAAGCTGGGCTCATGGCTGGCGGCGCAGTGGTGGTGGCGGGAGACTCTCTCGCCTCCAAAGCAGCACTAACGATGTCCAACTGCCGGCTTATGCCCGCTCCAGGCTGGGCTGAGGGACTCCCTCCTGAGTGCACAAATTTTATACACCAGACCTCTAATTATTTATATAAAGCTTGAAAGAGGAAGAAGGAGAGACAGAGACAGAGAGATCCCTCATCTCATCTCTTACTTGAACTACAGTCATAGAACCAGTTTTCCTATATTCTCCCTAGGCCCTCTCAGTCTATTTTCTAACAACCAAAAGATCTTAAAATAATGCAAATCAGTCATGTCACTCACCTCACTTGCTTAAACATGCCCAACAGCTCTGCAATAATTTAATGATAAAGTACAAAATTATTTCCATGAGCAGCTACACTCTCCATAATTTGGCTTCTACTTATCTCTCTCAACTCATCTCCCAAACTCTGCCTAATACTACTCCCCAGCCCCTAGTCCCCTCTGTTTCTCACATACACTCTTTCTTGCTCCAGGATGTCTACGCATGTTCACTCTGCCAGATCTCATCCCTCCAGGATCCCTCTTCACACCCCAGTTATCTTCACACCCCAAGGTTAGGGTCACGCCCTAACCTTGAGGGCACAGATTAAATTTCTTTCTCATTTAGTTTCATCGCACCCTGGAATTTCCTTCGCAGCACTTACCACAATTTTTAAATCACACATTTAGTCACATAAACATGTTTAATAATCATCTTTCTCAATAGACTAAATGCTCTATAAGAACAAGGAATAGATCTGTTGATATCTTCTATATCTGGAACGTAGCATAGTGCGTAAAGTATAGGTGACACTCCAGAAATATTTGTGAAATGAATTAGTTAAAAGAAATATACCAAGCAGAAATATCAAAGGCCTGAGCAACGTCTAAGTCAATGTGCCTCACATTGGGGGTCCCAGGATCAGTTTACGATGAGGCTACTGCTGCCAGTGCTATAAAATGGAATTAAATTACACATATATGAAAAAGCATAGTACCCTGTAAACAATTGGAACTCAATAAATGTAAATACCTTTTTTCAGTGTCTATTGTTCTCCAGAAACTACTGCTAAGCTATTTAAAAGGCAGCACAATAAAGAGAGCATTTAGAAAATTATTATCCATACTGAGACTCTTAGAAGTAGGAGGTGGGATTAAAAGCCTTTTCTTGACCTAAATAGAATTCACAGGGTCTTTTAAGACTATTCTACCCAATTTCTTTGTTTGGAACAAACAAATAAACTTCCTTTGTTCTCACTTTTCAACTGGATCTCAGCTTAGAAGTAACCTGGGAGATCTAAGTAACACTTAAACCCCGGTAAGTAGATAATGGTTCCCAGCGACTGTCAGTATTTCTGGGGGAAAAAGAAGATCAAAAAGTAAAAGGATTTTCTCCCCTAATGCTGCCCTATATGATCTCTTCTTATATTGCATCCTGTTGGGTAGTCACGAGAGATAGGCTAGCAGCCTGCATCTGCTTCTAAAAGACAAACTGAAGATAGTGTGATTGAGTGTGGGTTCCCCCTACCCCCTTTAATTTTGTCAGTCTGAAGCTTCCAGATTTATTGTGGGGAAAGACTGATATCTAATGGCTTTAGGAAATGTTGCCTGGAAACATGACCTCTGTGGTACAGGTCCTGCCATCAGTTAACCACTAATTTAAGATTCAGAAAAGGGAAATAAATTAAGATATCAGTGACAAAAATTGCCGTTGAGTTCTTTCATCTTTGTTGTTAATACTAAGGGCTAATAGGGATGCAGGATCCTTGACCCAACTCTGTCATTTTTATGGCGAAGGGCAAATGGAACACCCTGGGGTTTTAAAGCCCAGCCACTTGGGGGATTGTTTGCTCTTTTCTGTTCCCACTGCCTAGCTCACTCCGTTACCACCTCTCCATGGATAGTGCTTCTCATCAGGTCTTTGAGGTCCCAAGGAACTAAGGTAATTGACCTACTCATCCTAGTTCATTTCCTTCAAAGAGGTAACACTAGAGGACACATGGCCAGCGCCTGGCACCTCCACTTCTCTAATGAGTTATTGGGAGGGTGATATTACAGATAAAGGCGTTGGGTTTCTATTCCAAGCCCAGGGGGTGGAATGACTTCCAAGGTTCCGAAGACGGCTCCTGGCTGAGAGGAGGGTGGAGAAAATTCAGTTTCTATCCATCATCAAGGTCCAAATCCATGCTTATTCTTGAAATCATAACAGGAATGTGACGATTCTAACATGAAAAGGTATCAGATAGAAGGAGTAGGGAGCGTTTCCCATCTGCTTTATTCCACACGTTTTTAAATATGTGCCATGTGTTGGATGCCTTTATAAATGCTTGTGCTGAATCATTGAGCAGAACAATATTCCCTTCCTGCGTGCAGCTTGCGGACATATGGGTGCACTTGTCTGTGAATGTATGAGTTCCTTTGTAGAGGAGAAGACAACCAACAAAAAATAAACACAATATGTAACAAATCATTTGTCAGAAAATGAGACAAACTTTAAGGGTGGAAACTAGAACAGAATCATGGGGAGCAGGGATTTAAGAGCATTATGGTTTTAATTAGGGAGATCGGGGCAGACTCCAGTGACATTGTAGCAAATACTTAAGGAGTTATCCAGTCAATATTTAGAAGTGGGAGGGGGGGAGGTCTTCCCAAGCAGAAGAACAGCCAGGGCAAATGAAAATATCCCTTAAAATGCAACTAAGGTTTCCCACTACCCTTTCTGCCTCCATTCTCCTTGTCATGATGCCAAGGGACCATGTGTTCATTTCAGAGAGGTAGAAGAAAGATATGTGAGGCACTATTTACTTCTGGTAGGACCCCACTCTCACTAGCAATTGTTTGTGGAGTCATAGGATATTATTAACAGTTCTCTATTATCTTCCACATCTTAGAATTTAGAGATCTCATTCAATCCCCGAACATCCATGGACTATTTAGGTGCCGTCTCCATATTACCAAGGGTGAGACCAGGATTAATGGAAGAGAAATCCCCTATCCCAGAAGACATCACTCTATTTTCACACCCTATAATGTTACCCCCATACTAATTTTCTCTCTTTAAAAATTGCATCCTGGCTGGTTTTGCTAAGTGGTTAGAGAACCAACCAGCCTTAGATTCCTGGTCAAGGACACGTAACTTTTGTTGCAGGTTCAATCCCAGTCCCGGTGGGGGAGCATGTGTGAGGTAACCAGTTCATGTGACCCTCTCACATCAATGTTTTCTCTCTGCCTCCTTTGTCCTTTCCACTCTCTCTAAAGATCAATGGGGAAAATATTCTCAGGTGACAATATATATATATATATATATATATATATATATATATATATATATATATATATATATTCATTCCTGATTGATATAGCTCAGTTGGTTGGAATGTTATCTCATACACCAACAGGTAATGGGTTCAATTCTAGTCAGGGCACATTCCCAGGTTTCAGGTTCAATCCCTGGCCTGGGTGTGTAAGGGGGACAACAGATCAATTTTTCTCTCACACATCAATGTCTCTCTCTCTCTCTCTTCCTCTCTCTAAAAACAAATTTTAAAAATTAAGTTAAAAATTATATATTACTAACATAAATGTTCTATATTACCACATCGTTTGCGGGAAACAAGTAAACTCGTCATATCGCTTTTTATACCAAAGCGCGGGAGATGAGTTTTTTCCAAAAACGATGAGTAGAGACAGTCGTCAAATAGGAAGGGCCTGGCATTTCAACAACAACGAAAATGTGCGAGACAACTCAGATAGACTTTGCAAAGTCAGACCATTATTAGATTGCTTTCTTCCCATTATGATGCGATTTGCCGGGAAAATGCCCACATACGTTGGGTTACTATAATGGCTGCATATTATTGTTCCAATGAATGTGGAAAAGTATAAAATTCCTATTTCCTAATCCCTGGTCCCTCTCTCCAAAGTAAGCACTGCTAGCCGTTCGGTGCATATCTTTCCAGAAACGTTAAACGTGTGGTAAGGCCATGAATTTTCCTCCACGAGCTGCATTTATGACATGGGAAAAGGAAATAAATCCAGATCGCTGTGCCCAATTTGCCCACAATGTCCTTTACCTTCGCTTATAAAACTTGGAGTTTGCTAACCGTAAGCCAGCTTCCTGGTAACAGGAAAATAAGTCTCAGTCATGCTCTGGAAGTCTTTCCCTCCTCACACTGTCTTGGAGTCTTGTGAGTCTTCAGATATTTGGGGAAGAGACCCTGGGTCTTGGGAACACACTGGTCACATAATACAGCGATTGTTCAAGTTTTCTGTTTTCTTGAAGGCAAGAGAAACTGGTTTCCACTTTAGACCCACGCCTGGCACCACTCTGCCAGCCCCACCTGAGCAGAACCCCCTCCCTGGGCCTCTGTGCCAGAGGACCTGTGAGTCCCTACTGCTCAGAAAACTTCCATCTGTGGAGGGTGCTAGAAACCTCTGGATTTCTAGACCTGGCCACTCCTGCGCTTCAAACGCTTAGCTGTGGACCTCACTTCCACCCTGTTGGAACTCCTAGTAAAGTCCTCCTCTGTGAGTGTGGCCCCCAAATGGGCTTAAATTCTTTTGAGGAGAATGCAAAGGAAAACACAGACCTTTTTACATACAATCTAAATTCTTTGCACTTGGATGAAGGAGCCCTTTTTCCTTAATAACTCAAATGTTAAGATTTCATGAACAAGTTCATCCTATATAAGAACCCTTAGCTTACTTGGTTTTACCTTTTTCATATCAGTTCATGGATAAGAGTCCCATTCTTTCTGGGAGTGGCATCACATTCCAGTAAGCACTTCCCTACCGAGGGACAGGGGTTCCCCGTTCTAGGACTGATGACTATCAGCACTGCCGGGAGAAGTCCCTGCACATAACACGGTGCACTTTCATGAAGAGATCCGCAGTTAAATTTAAACCCTAACGTGGGATTTCAGAATCATTTTCCAAGTAGGTTTATTTTAAACATGGGTAGGATATTACTAACTGTCCTACAGAAATATGTTTTTCTGATTTATGTTCCTAACAAATCAAAATCATATATGTTTCTCCACAATCTTTCATGCGTCTAACATTTATTTAGTGCACCTATGTGCCAGGCTCTATTCCAAGTACTGTCTCATTCTATTTTCCTCAGAACTTTGTGAGTTGGGTATTATTATTGCCAGTTTACAGAAGAGAAAACAAACACAGAGAGGTTAAGTAACTAACCTGAGATCACAAAGCTGGTAAGTGGTGAACCCAGGTAGTCCTTTTAGGAGACTATGTTCTTTACCAACTATAAACATTTATTTCCCCAGTTTTATTGAGATATTGTTGACATATATGTAAGTTTAAGGTGACAATGTGATGATTAGATACACATGTACATTGCAAAATCATTACTCCAGTAAGGATAGTTAACACCTCCATTCTGTCACATAATTACAAGTCTGTGTAGATGTAGAATGATACTATTTAAGATCTGCTCGCCTAACTTTCCAGTCTACTACAGAGCTTAATATGTACCAATCTGATAGGTAAACACTGGCATTACTTCATTGACGCCACATGCTCTTCTTAAATTTTGAATGAGAGGTCATGTTTTCATTCACTACTGAAACTTATTCTGTAAAGTGTTCATTCATACCTATTTTGTTTTTTCTATTGGGTTATTTTGTTTAATTGATTTCTATGTGTTCTGAATGTCACAAAAATTAGTCCTTTATCACATGTTGCAAGTTTTTTCTTTCCTTTATGTTATGTTTGACTTTGTATATCATATTTAAAAATACATCTTTGCCATGCTCTATGCAAGAATTTTAAATTACATGATTACATTAATTGCTTTTGCTTTGGAGGATTTCTATAGAACATTATTTCTTTATCTGTTTACATTTATTTATTTATTTTTATGATACTTTAAAAGGCCCTTCCAGCCCTAGCTGGCTTGGCTCAGTGGATAGAGCATTGGCCTGCAGACTGAAGGGTCCTAGGTTTGATTCTGGTCAAGGGCACATGCCCTGGTTTCAGGCTTAATCCCTAGTAGGGGGCACGCAGGAGGCAGCCAATGGATGATTCTCTCTCAACATTGATGTTTCTATATCTCTTTTCTTCCTCTCCCTTCCTCTCTAAAATCAATAAAGATATATTTTTAAAATAAATAAATGAAGAACTCTTCCACAACAGGGTCATAAAAATAGTTTGCCTGGATCATTTTCTAGAATATTTTAATATGTTTTTATTGATTTTTAGAGAGAGAGGAAGGAGGAGAGAGAGAGAGAGAGAGAGAGAGAGAGAGATCAATGAGAGTAGAAATATCGATCAGCTGCCTCCATCCAGCCTACAATCTGAGCATGTGCCCTAACAATGTACTGACCTCTTGGTGCATGGGACAATGCCCAATCACTGAGCCACATTGGCTAGAATATTTTTGATATTTTCCCCCCATTGTTCAGATTACAATCAACTTGGTATAGTAAGTAATGATATATATATATATGCATCCCAATAGCTAAATCAATAAAGTTACCTTTACACTTCCTCCTTCTGGAAAAGAGGAACATGATAGTACTCTTTAGGCACTATCATTTCTGGAACACAAGTAAGTCAAACAGTTTTACTTTGGTGAAGGCCTTTGAAGGTACTTAGTTCACTGCATGGAATCTATGCCTGTTAATCCTACTGATTCAGATTGTACTAATTCAAAATCCATACTAATTTGTATGTCTCCTGACGCTTTACCCACTACAAGCAGCCCCCCTCCCTGATTAATTTAAGTATCTGGATTTCTGCTCTTTAGGTCCCTTATTTAACAAGCCAATCACCTGAATGTTCTCTGCATGAAATCTGGATCTCCCAGCAGGCCTCCCACAGCGGACACTTGTCTGCCTTCACATCTCACTTTTGGGAACACATGTAATAAATAGCCAGTGTTTTCCAGGCGCAATGTGGCAGGAGGTAAAAGGATGAGTAACATCTACATAATGCAGATACCACGCTGCTGTAAAGAAGAAGGAATTCTTACCATTTGCAACAGCGTGGATGGACGTGGAGAGCATTATGTGAAGCTAAATAAGCCACCCAGGGACCTTCCTTACTTCCTTTTGTGCATGCATATGAGCAAAACCAACGGACACAGACAGTAGGGGGGGTGGGGGGTGCGGGCATCTGCTGGGGGGTGGGAATGGCTGGGGAGAGGTCAATGGGGGGAAAAGGAGGCTTATGTAATACTTTAAACTATAAAGAGTTTAAATTTAAAAGAAGGAAGGAAGGGAAGAAGGGAGGGAGGGAGGACGGGAGGGAGGAAGGGAGGGAGGAAGTCCTTGCTCTGAATCTGCATCCAGGAGTACTGAATGGAAGAGGATTTCTTTTATACAGAGTTCAAAGCGTGTTTGAGTCCCACCTGTCCACAGTCCAAGCCCGAATTTCCTACTTGAGGAAGCTGGTTGTGGAGAGAAGCTATTTTCCATTGACTAGGAAGCTCCCCTGACAGCATCATCCACCTACAAGCAGAGCCTGAAGAAACAAGAGTTAGGACACCTGCGTAATTTAAATAGTTGGCCCCCGCCTGCATCTGCGTGCGGCCCGGCTCTGCCATGTGCAGGCTCCACCGTGTGCCAGGTCCGCGGGTGCAGGCTCGAGCTGCTGGCTTCATGTCACCTTCTCTCATTTCTCTGCCAGTTCCCGCGACAGCGTGGTCCAGGTGGGCGCTGGCTCCCGCTGATAAAATAGTAATGAGCACCTAATTACGGATAATTGCATAATGAGGGCACTCTTGCTGCTGCCAGCTCACAGCTGCAGCTGGAACTGAGCAGTGCTGCTTGTGGCAACAGGTTCCTTTCCCCTGGAATAATTCGGGGAAGGCAGCATGCCAGCACAACAGCATGGAGCAAACCACCCTGCAAGTCAGGACCTGACCATTTCTCCAGGGCAGGAGGGGACTGACTAGTCACTCTCCTAATTATGCAGGGAGATTAGCTGGTGCACCGGGCTGTGGACTTCTAACAACGGCTTCAGTTCGGAGAGGGCCTTACCTGCTCAAGCTGTGCAGCCACACGCTCCGGATTTCTGGAAACACCATGCCTCTCTCTGTGTCACCCACTAACTGCCCGCCCAGGGAGCCCAGTGTTCCCCAGATTTGCCTGTGTTTACAAATCATCTTGGATCGGATACATGTCCTAACCCCCACCCAAACCCATGGAATAAAAGAGTGCCAGCTGACACCAGGTCTGCCACTGACCATAATGTGTGTAAGTCACTCTTTGTTTGCTTTCACTTTCTGAGCCCTGGGGTGAGATGGAGGCTCCAAGATCTGAGACCCTGATAGGCTGTTATATGAGGCACTAGGGGCCCTGTGCACAAAAATTTGTGCACTCTGGGGGGGGGGTCCCCTCAGTCCAGCCTGTGCCCTTTCACAGTCTGGGACCCCTCAGAGGATGTCCACCTACTGGCATGTCTGGCCATCCTGGGTGAGGGACTAAGGGCTGTTTTCAGGCTGCCCACAGCTCTCATTGACCCAAGGTCCAAGCAAAGCTGGCTGGAAGCAGGTTTCTGGGGTTTATCTTCTATAATTGAAACTTTGTTGCCTTGAGCAGAGGCCACAGCCAGCCTAAGCAGGCAGTTACCTCTATCACTGGCCTCCTGTTTGCTCTAGCTTCGTGGCTGCTGGACGCCATCTTGGCTGGGTTAATTTGCATAGTGTTGCTCTGATTGGCTGGTGAGCGTGGCTTGTCTGGTGGGTGTGGCTTAGGTGTAACAGAGTGCAGGTTAATTTGCATATTACTCTTTTATTAGATTAGATTGCCCACCAGATAGGAAGCGCAACTTGACTGCTCTACTGGACCCATCACCTATCATACTCTACATGTGGCAGAATGCATTTTCCAAACCACAACTTCACTGACATCTCCCATTCCACATGGTTTTTTGCTGTGTGATGTAATACTCCTTCTGCTGAGTAATGGTGGTCTGTTACTTCCTCTTGACTCTGGGAGGCCTTTTGATTGTAGTAGAAGTGAGGCTATTTGATTTTTGAAGCTGGGACATAAGGTATGATACAACTCCTCCTGGTTTTCTTGGGATACTGATCCTTGGCACTCAGCTACAGGACATGAGGAAATTCAAGCCTGTGGACATGAAGAGGCACCATCCTACAGTCCTGGCTGAGCACCAAATGACCAGTGACATGAGCAGGTCATCTTGAAAGTGGGTCCTCTGGTCCTATCCAGTCCACTGCACCAATCTGATGCTATATGTGGACCAGGCTCACTGTCTCTGTACAGCTCCAATTTCTGTTTGGTGAGAAAAATAAATGATTGTTACTTTAAGCATGAATGTTTGGGATGGTTTGTTACTCAGCAATAGAAAGACTGCATGGCAGTGAGTGTGTCTGAGCAATGAAAATAAGTAAGTTGGTGATGTTGGTAAAATTGTGGATAATTCTTGAGGGGATTGGGTTAGAATCTAATCAGCAATGTTAATTATAAAAGGGATACCAAATGGAGTAGACTAGAAATGACAATAGAGACACAGGGGGTGGTGAGGAGTCAGCTGAGGAAGTCAGGAATTAGATCCATAATGGGGTGGAAAGAAGAGGGACATAGTTGAGGGTTGGAAGACACCAACAGGACACATTTTCTAACTGGAAAGGAGTTATGAGGTTGAGATTAAATGCTGCTGAGTCTTTGAGTTTAGCTTAATGTAAGAATCCTGGTACTCTTGACAGATATGAAAAAATTGGGAAATGTGCAGGGAAAATCTTCCATTTCCAACAGGTTGAGTCAAATTCAAGTCAATTTTAATTGACTGTTTATCTAATGAAAGACATCTGACACACAGCAAGCACGATGCACCTGTAGACACTCAAGGCGAAGCTGTTGGCTGAGGTCAGAATGCTGTCCGTGGCATGTCGGATGGCAGCTTCCCATGAGGCGTGTATGCTGCCTTTATCTGGAGACTTTATCATGTTCAAGGTTTGGTTCCCAGCCTTGCCAGTTTCAAGCTTGTTTTTCAGCCTAACAGGACTGAGGAGCAAATTTGTACAAAGAGAGATGTCACCTGCCTGGGATACACCTCTCAGCCTAACCAAAACATTTCTTTCTTCCAGGCAAATCTATAGAGGGAGCCAATCCATGATCACAGGTCTTTTTATTGGAAATAAAATCAAAAAGGGAAGCAGATAAAGTCACTCTTTAATGAGCAAGCGAAGAATGCCTGATGGAAGATGCCTCTATGACAAGATGGGTTTCCAATGGGCATGGAGGCCACCTCTCAGGGCCTCTCCAAGACTGTGCCCAACACCGTTAGAGACACTCCTTTGTCTGCACTTCACTGAAGAGCTACCACACAGCCTCTAGGAGTGACATAGTCTACTTCCGACAGAGGTTACTATAAAATGCTGGGCCCCTCTGCTTTTCTTTCCCAGTATCTCCGATGGATCCACTATATATCAATTTCATAATACTAACTGAAACCAGTCCAGTTTTCAAGTTCATGTTGGGGGTAATGCCTGATGGTAGTTCTGACCATTTCTAAGGAGGGCCACCTTGTAGATATATAGACTCGAAAACAGAAATGAGACTTCTATGAGAGACTGATTGCTAAGCGGAGGAAATGAAGAGCATGGTTGCTGGACTGAGAGGGCTCCTCCAAGGGAAATATGTACAGAGGTGAGTAACTGACTTGAGGCTTCGGGAACATTCTACAGTGTGAGAACCAGAAAGTGCAAGTGAACAAGGACAGGGGAATTGAGACTATAAGATGACAAAAGGCCAAAGCAAGAGAGGAATTCCAAAAGAGAGAAGCCAAGAATGACATAGCTTATTGACACAGCCACAAGGTCTGAACATAGTTCCTCTGTAGATTGAAACTTGTTCATTCTCTTTTAAAGAGTCTGTTTATCCATAGACCATGTCCCTGAAATTTGAGGACAGGGGAATGTGTGCCAGTCACAACAACCAGGTCCAGATGCCTTTTTGTGGGGGTTCTCATGCAAAGATTTTTTAAAGCAAACAATAAATATATCTATTAAAATTAGAGATTATTTTAAAGATTTAAAAGTTACCCAAGACAAAGAATTAAAAACTTCACTGTAACAGTTGTTTACCTAATCTTGATGAATATTTTTATTTTACATGAATATTTATTTTACATGAATATTTAATCTGAACACTGCTTTTCTCTGATTTACCTTGAATCTGCATTGAACTTCCTGGAATAACAGAAAACTTTAGAATGAACTTGTTGATAAAGCTCTTCTCAGAAGTCTGCTCTCACCTTCCTGAAGCATAGCTCAGCCTCAGTCATATGTTACTAGTTCACTGAGTGGGGTGTGGAAACTGTCCCTCGTCAGCCTCCACTCGGGTTTGCAGAGATAGGCAGCATGGCAGCCCCTTTCATTCTGGTCTCTAGTCTCTCTTCTCCTTTCTCCAGAATTTCTACCTGAGGCCCACCTGGCGCTCACCCACCCCACAGAGGTTCTGCAGAAAGCTCCAGTGCTGTAAACACTCCCCTGCCATGTGCTCACTTCCTTACACAGGTGTTTTGAATACAGAGGTGACCACCAGAACTGCAGTGGCCCAGCCCTGTGGCTGGCCACCTTTCCAGCACAGAATGGGGCCATGAGTGGGGCTCTGGGTCCCAGGGAAGGGGAGACCTCTCATCTGTGCTCTGCTATATGCAAGCCCCAGGCGAGCACTGCTCACAGCAGGTCCTCGGCCACTGGAGAAGGTGGTGGTATTAGAGGCAAAGGTGTCATTGATAAGTTCCATCAGCACCTGTTTTATGACACCCTGCCTGGGTGCCACAGAAGATTTATTACCTTTGAAACAAGACCTAAAGCTAAGTGTTATAACCACTTCAATCACCAATTATTAAATTCAAGGAGAGTGTGTAGCATTGCTGATTGTCCTTGTGTGGAAGGCATGAGGGGTTGGCCATTCTTATAGACACTGCAGCAATGGATGTCTGCCCCTTGAACTGAACTTTGGCACCACCAACCCCCTAAAATCTAGCTCCTGGGTGTTTCAGCACCCAGTTACTACACCCCATTAATGTGTAATGACCACAGGGAGTACAGCTCAGGAATGTCTCACACAAGTCCTTCCCCGGCCAGCTGGTTACGCCATTTCCTCTGGACTCTGCAGCCCATGGACCATAACACAGAAGGGACTGTAGTTTAGGCAAGAAGGTTTGTCAGAAGGTCAAGGTAACCAGTTAAGGTGTGTGTGATACATGACTGTGTTCCTGTCGGGAACAGGAGTAAATATCAAATAAGTACAGAAGAGTGCAGTTGGGGTACAAAGGACACAGTTAACGATGCCCCAGTGCCACACAGATGGACCGCTGTCTCCATACAATCCATGCCTTTGAATGAGCTCATTAGCTCATTTCGCCTGGTTCTCCTCAGCTCCGGCTCCCTTGGAGAGGGGCCCCTGTGGGAAGCAGCAGGTACCTGTCTCTGGTGCACATCCCAGTGTGTGCAGCATAGCCTTCAGGGAGGCCTCCTCTCAGTGCCTTCAGAAGAAAAGCAAATGGAGGACAAATGGAGCCACTTGACATTTTAACACAGTTATTCTCAGTCCTGGCTGCACACCAGCATCACCTGGGCACTTTAAGAACATAGCAATTCCTGGCTTTCCCCTGCAAAGATTTTGATTCCATTGGTCAGGGAAGGTCCCGGCATTAGCACCCTTTAGGAGTTCCCCAGGTGAGTCTAATCATGTTCAGTCAGGTTTTAAAAAATCAAGGTGGTTTTAACCCAAGTCAGTCAATATAGTACAAAGATGAGTGTGGTGGCTAAGAGAACAGTGCTGGCTGACAGTGCCTGTGTTCGTATCCCTGGGCTGCCTCTTCCCATTTGTCTTTGCCAATTTCCTGAACACTGTGCCACAGCTTCTTCTTCACGTGAAATGGTGGGGGGGTGGGGGCAGAGAGGGGGATAACAGTGTTCACTTCATACAGCTACTGTGACAATCCAGTGAGATTTCCTCAGTAAAACACTTTCAACAATGTTGGTGCACTGTACACACTCTGCATGCTTTTAGTAATTAAATGTACCTTACATGCTGCAGAACATAATATATGATCCATGTGAAAGACATATTATTATCTGACTAGAGGCCAGTGCATGAAATTCATGCATGGGAGAAGGGTCCCTCAGCCCAGCCTGCACCCTCTCCAATCTGGGACCCTTTGGGGGATATCTGACATCCAGCAGTCGGACATCCCTCTCACAATCCTGGACCGCTGGCTCCTAATCGCTCAACTGCCTGCCTGCCTGGTCACCCCTAGCTGCGCCCCCCCTCTGCCCTGATTGCCCCTCACTGCTTCTGCATGCTGGCCTGATTGCCCCTAATTGCCCCCCTGCCAACCTGGTCACTCCTTACAGCCACCCCGGCTGGCCTGGTCACCCCCAACTGTCCCCCTCTGCTGGCCTGGTTGACCCTAACTGCCCCCCTGCCAGCCTAATCACCCCTAACTGTCCCCTGTTAGCCTGGTCACCCCTGTTAGCCTGGAGCACCCTGGTACTCCCCCTCTGCCAGCCTGCTTGTTCAGTCATTTGGTCATCCCTCACTAAACCCTCTGCCAGCCTGGTCGCAGACAGCCATCTTGTGAGGGTGTGAAAGTCAATTTGCATATTGCCTCTTTATTGTATAGGAAGGTATTCTGCTAATTATTTTGATTATATGATTTAAAATGTATGTGAAGTATGAATTTTAACTTATTTTGTATGCTACTTTTGAAGACTTTCTCTGGATTCGTTTTTTATCTTTTTTTTTTTTTTTTTTTTGTCTCGAGTTTGCCTGTGTCAGTGGAGAAAGAAAAAACGTCAAATTGTCTTTACATCTCCCAGCAGAGACTTGATTGCTAGCAGATCTGTCCAATTACAGCTAATTAGCAAATGTATATTTTTCTTTTGCACGGAGTGCACAGAAAAGCTCCTCGTCATTAGCAGGGCTTAAGTTTCAAAACCAGTCCTCACAGCGGATTCCTGCTGGTGGAGCAAAGCCTGGTAGGGCTGGGACCAGTGCCTGCAAGACTGGGCTCTGGAGGAGGCCCTGAAAACAAAGAGATCAAGTTAGCAACTCTGAGCAGCAATTCCCCCAGTGAGGGCCCCTCATCCCAGCATCTGCGCCCCAGGAACTTGCTGGAAATGCACATTTGGGGCCCCACCCCAGACCTGCGGACTCAGAAACTCTTGCTGGATGGGGCCCAGCTGTGTTTGACTCTGATGCTGCTAAAATTTGAGAACCACACTTTAGTACATTTTTCTCCAAATCTAAAATTACAGTCCTGTTTTTCCAATAAATTAAAATGAGTAACTCCCTGCAGCAATTCCCACCAAATTCTTATCTTTCACCTCTTAATTTTTTTTTTTTTTTGAAAGTTGTGGCATAAACCAGAACTACCTTCATGATAATTACAAATACTAGCCCATGCTTCATTTGGTTGGCATGTCTTGGAAATATCTAGTTTAACTTATTTATTGTCAATGGTTCTCTATTGGTCAAAGGGGCAAAATTGTATATCTATATCACCATAGGCATTTCCTTTCTATTATAAACTTCTGTGTTTTATTTATTTGTCTTTCTCCTGTTTTAGCCGTTTTTACTATTTTTGAATGATTTATGCCTTATCACCATAATGTTATTCTATTTTATTGACTTATTTCAATTATGAATTCAGAGTAAGAGATTTAAAATAGCCCACTATAACTTTTTACCTATATGATAAACACTTGGTATGAATTGGTGTGACATTTATTTTTATGATTTCTTTTACTGAAATTTATATATTATCCTGGACAAATCAAATCAGTAGTCATAAAAACAATTAGCCTTATATAGTGTTTTCAAAATACTATGACTTCCCTAAGGCATAAAGTAGTGTAAATTAAATCTTTTTTATAAAAAGACAAATATTAAGGGAAAATATCAAGAACTAATAATTATTAAATTATATTCTTATATTTACAATTTTGGCACTCACTGCAATGTTTTAGTAACATGACTTCCTTTAAAAAATGAAAGGAGGTGGTGTTTTTGGTTTTTTTCTTAATCCTTCACCTTTTTCAGCCAGCTCCCTACACTCTCTCATCTGACAGCTGTCAGTCTGTTTCTATTTTGTTTATTAGTTTATTTTATTCATTAGAATTCACATATAAGTGAAGTCACATGGTATTAGTTTCTTTCTGATTGGCTTCTTTCACTCAGTAAAATATTCTCCAGGCCCATCCATGCTGTCAAAAAAGGTAATATTTCCTTCTTTTTCACAATTGAATAGCATTCCATTTTATAAATGAACCACAACTTTTATATTCACTCATCTACTGATGGGCACTCAGGCTGCTTCCAAATCTTGGCAGTTGTAAATAACACTGCTATGAACATCAGGGGCATATATTCTTTCTGGTGGTGTTTTAGGATTCTTAGGATATATTCCCAGAAGTGGAATTGCTAGGTCATAGGCAGTTCCATTTTTAATTTTTTGAGGTAACTCTATACTGCTTTCCACACTGGCTGCACCAATCTTCATTCCCATCAACAGTGCACAGGGTTTTCTCCACGTCCTCACCAGCACTTGAATTTTTTATTGATTTACTGATGATAGTCATTCTGCCAGGTATGAGATGACATCTCCTTGTGGTTTTAATTTTCATTTCTCTGATGATTGGAGACATTGAGTATCTTTTCATATGTCTATTTGACCATCTGTTTTGTTTTTATTTAAAATATATATTTATTGCCCTAACCAGTTTGACTCAGTGGGTAGAGTGTTGGCCTGCGGACTGCAAGGTCCCAGGTTTGATTCCAATCAAGGGCATAAACTTTGGTTGTGGGCACATCCCCAGTGTGGGGTGTGCAGGAGGCAGCTGATAGATGTTTCTCTCTCATCGATGTTTCTAACTCTCTATCTCTCTCCCTTCTTCTCTATAAAAAAAATCAATAAAATATATTAAATAATAATAATAAAATAAAAATAAATAAATAAATAAAATATATTTTTTATTGATTTCAGAGAAAAAGGGAGTGGAAGACAGGTAAAAATATCAAGATCACAGAGGATCATTGATCAGCTGCCTACTACATGCCCCACCCTGGGATTCAAGCCCACAACCTGACACATGCCCTGATCAGGAATCAAATCATGACCTCCTGGTTTTATAGGTTGATGCTCACCACTGAGCCATGTCAGCTGGGCTCTTTGCACATTTTTAAATTGATTGTTTGTTTTTTTGGTCTTGAGAGTTATAAGTTATTTATAAATTTTGATTACCAGAGAGGAAGGGTTTGGGGAGGTAGGAAAAGGTAAAGAAAGGATAAATGTGGTGGAAAGAGAGAGGTGATGAACACACAATACAATATGCAGATGGTGTGTTCTAGAATTGTACCTCTAAAACCTGCATAATTTTATTTACCAATGTCACCCCAGGAAATCCAATTTTCAAAAATGAAAAGAAATAGTTGTTTTACTATTATCTTAATGAATTCTGAAATTTAAGTCAAAATGACCATTCTTTAAAATATAACTAATGTGATGTTTTATGTAAATAATATCCAGAAATTTTGAGTTTTGTGACTTCTACCAATATAGATTTCTTTGCAATTTCTCAGCATAGACTATTTAAATATGAGAAATTAATGAGCCTAGACATTTAAAGATAAAAGACACTTTTAAATATAAAAGATACTTTTCTTTGGATTTCTGAGAAAAATTACATGCATTGAAGTTTAATTTCATTGTTTCCAAAGAAGTTTGTGATTTTTGACAAAACTGTGCAGTCCATTAGGGATGACACCACTATACATTTGTGTAATGATTTACAGTTTTCAGAACTCTTTAATGTCGATCCACAGAGCAACCTCAGGAGGCAGGCAGGATGGGTGTTACTAACCTTGTCCCCACAGGAGAAGAC
The DNA here is from genome assembly GCA_004026665.1 of Murina feae. NCBI lineage: Eukaryota > Metazoa > Chordata > Mammalia > Chiroptera > Vespertilionidae > Murina > Murina feae. The sequence continues at coordinate 21,709 of PVJC01009530.1, read as the reverse complement.
TGAGGTGACCCTCTTATTAGAGCTGGGACCCCAGCTGGGTTCTGACTCAGAGAGAGGGGCTTCTATTTTCCCTCATTTTTATGTCACCAAGATGTTCCATCCCGATTAGAAGCAGTTCCCTAATGCTTCATGAAACACAACTTCAGGGACGGGTGGCAGTAACTGTACCAGAAAAGGCCATCCATCAACCGAGAGTCAAGAGTGAGAACAGACACTTTGGAGTGACCTGCAAGTTCCTGAACCAGGAAGCTGCTTCTGAGTAACCTCCCTCTGCATATCAACCATCAAATGACTCTGACTCACTAAAGAAAAAAATACTAAAAAAATTCAACCTCTAGATTTTGGTGAAAGATTCCAGCTTTGGTTTTAAAGTGTTCAAACCATTTGCTTATTCTCCTTAAGGTTCACGTGAGAGGAGAGATGAACCCCAAACACGTAAATTTCTGGGGATCAGAGTGGAGATTGAAATGCAGGACTGGAGGTCTTGAAGATATTTTTTCTTACATCCCCAGAGTCTGAAGAAATACGATAGCAAAGTGAATGGATCAGGCACATGCTTAGAATGGAGGTTCATGGTCAATGAGCAAGGGCACGTTTGCATTAAGGCAGGTCCCCGAATGTCAGATTGTCCTCCTTTAGAGAGAGACAGGGAAGCATCATGAGTAAGAGCCCACATTTTGGCTTCTGTACCAATGGCCCACATCTCAGCAAAGCTGGGCTCATCCCAGGCCATTTCCAGAAGCTTGTTCTCATTTAGATGCACATAACTCCTATTTCCAAGTGGCTCAGGTAGACTAGATGTAGAAGAAATGAAAACTCTCTTTCCCACCCAATTTGGTGAAGAATGGCTTCTCAGAAAATGGCAAGGAGTCAAATTATGGATGTCAGAGCCCTGAAATGTCCCCAGATTCCCAGAAGTCACAGATTTCCTGGCATGTCAGAGCTGGAGGGGATCGTTAGAATGATCTCATATAATCCTCTCCTTTCAGGAGAGAAGAGATGCCTGAGACTTTAGTCAGTTGCCTGAGGGGGCACAGCTGGTTTAAGGCTGCAGCTGAGGGGAGACCTAGGCCTCTTTCCACTGCACATGTGTAGAGAATGCTAAGCCATTTTTCCAACTCAAGAATATTGACATCAAAGCAAATCCTGTCTGACCTCAGGGGTTATCTTCTGTAAACATCTACTAATTGGTTTTGCCAACCTGAGACCTTTATGGTCTCTCCATCTAACTTCCCTTGTATCGTGTATTCTTTCCTCTATAAAAGTATCCATCTTCCCTCCATGTCACACAGATGCATTCTCATGGCCCTCCTGTTAGCACCCCCATCCACTGAGGATATAAAGCTGTCAACTTCACCCATGACGAGAGCCAGGAGGGTTGTTATGGTTTTGCTTCTTCCATGTGGGGAGATGTGTAGGTGCCCCACAGGCTCCTCTCTCTTGAGGTTGATGAATCAGATACAGGACTGGGTGCAGAATCTGCTGGTCTTATGGGGGCTGGGATCCTTATCAGCATGGACCGTGGCCTCCCTCCTACTGACTATTTTCCTGTCTCTGTGTGTGGTCCAGAGGCCATGGAGGACTTGTTTTCAGCCTCTCCCAGTAACTGTGAAACAAGATGGAGTAGTGGATTCTCATTCTTCGGTGAGTTTATTATTAAACTGCTTACCAAGACATCCATCTTGGGCTAAAATGACCTCCCTATCAGTGTGAGCTGATTTCCCTTCCTTTTGATGCATAAACAGATGTAAAAATAATGAAAGGAGGTGGCACTGACTTGCATGCAGGCCTAAAGGGCACCCAAGCTTGATTACAAATATATTGAAAGCCAGAGCTCTTCAACCTGCGCATGCGTCAGACCCAACCATGGACTCATGAAATGTCAGACTTCTGGATTCTACCTCACAGTGTTTTTTATTTTTATTGAGATACTAGAGGCCCGGTGCACAACATTTGTGGGGTGTGGGGGTCTCTCAGCCCGACCTGCACCCTCTCCAATCTGGGAGCTTTCAGGGGAGCCCTCTCCAATCCGGGAGTTTGTCTGTCTTTGCAATCATATGAGTGAATTGTCTGAGACCCCAACTCAGTTTGGTTTGTTGCTCACAGAATAATAGGGACTTTTTTTTTCTTTGCTTCATTGGTGGAGATTTCCTGGAAGTTTTAGGACATCTTCCCTTTAATTTTTCCTAGACACTCTGATTTTACTTATGTCTCTCACTTTGGCTTTTCCTTCCATCCCCCACCACAATACTTACTTGCTCCAGGCTCACTTTGCTCCAGTGCAGCAGTTCTCAAGCTGTGGTTATGACCTCTTTGGGGGTCAAACAACGCTTTCACAGAGGTTGCCTAAATACCTCCTGCATATCACATATTTACATTATGATTCATAACAGTAGCAAAATTACAGTTATGAAGTAGCGACGAAAGTAATTTTATGGTTGGGGGTCACCACAACATGAGGAACCATATTAAAGGGCCGCAGCATTAGGAAGGTTGAGAACCGCTGTTCTAGCGTCTGGGATATCCCTCTGCCACTAGAACCACGATTTACAGCATTTCTGGTGCTCCCCACACTCTGGGCTTCTGCTTCCGGTCCTGGGGCTGCCACCAGAACCACTATTCCCAGAATTCCTCGTGCTTCTTGCGCTCTTGGTTTTCCCTTCCTGCTCTGTCTCCATCTCCATGGCCTCCCACTCTGCCAAGTCCTCCAAGCCACCGGCTCTCCCTCTCTGCTCAGCATAAGGAGCCAAGTTTCCCAAGCTGCTCCAGTCTCCACTGGCTCTCCTGCTCTGCTCTCCACCTGGCAGCTTGGGGGAGTGACCGAGGGAGCCACGTCCCCCCAAGCCGCTGGCTCTCCCACTCTGCTCTCTGCCCAGCACTTGTGTAACCAAATTCACCTGTCATCTTTGTTGGGTTAATTTGCATACTCACTCCTGATTGGCTGGTGAGTGTAGCAGAGGGATGGTCCATTTACATGTTTCTCTTTAATTATATAGGATAACTGACATATAACATTATGTTAGTTACAAGTATACAATATAATGATTTGATATTTGTATGTATTACAAAATTACTAAGTCTAGTTAACATTACCACATATAGTTACTTTTTTCTTCTTGCAGTGAGAACTTTAAAAATCTCTTCTCTTAGAAACTTTCAAGTACATGATACAGTATTATTAACTACCATAACTATTCTGTACATTGCATTCTCATGTCTCCTTTTCTTCAGAGCTAGAGGTTTCAAAAATTCTGACAAGTAGGTCTGGATTGGGGGTCCAAGATTCTAAATTTCTTGTATGTTCCCAGGGGATATAGTTGCTGCTGTTCCAGGGCCACCCTCTGAGAACCACTGCTCAGTGGCCAGGTTCACCTCCTGGCATTTATTGGCCTTATGAGGTATTGAATCTCTGCACTTGGTCTCTTACCCACAAGTTTACATAATTAAGCTAATTAGTCCAGACACAGAACACAGAGCACAGCCAGACCTGATTTCCGAATACGTGACATGCTTCTGAATGTGCGTGCACAGGGGTTGTGGCTGTGAGTGAATTTGGGGGAGTAATTTGTAGCCCAGCCCTGACCTAAGAAGGCAGTGTGGTCTGAGGTAGGATTGCTGAGTCAAAGAGAGAAGGTCTTTCATCTGTAAAGATTCCATGGCAAGAGTAACATTTTATTCCAGGTGATTTAGTTTCTACTTAAAAAGAGTGTCCAAGGAGTAAGCTGACTGTGAACTTTCCAGCATTACATATTCAAGATGCAGAAGTAGAAAGGGGTGCTACTTAAATAATGGGTAACTGTGGGGAAGCATGAGACTTGGCTGGAAAGTCTGTAAGGAGAATTTTCTGAAAGGTTGGAGGCCGCTAGGGGGACCTTGCCAAAGGCAGCAGCCCCTGCCTTGAGTTTTCCAAACAAGTCTGAGCCCCTGGGTGTTTTACTAGAGTCTCTATGTTTAGTCTTTAGATCTGACCTTGTAGAAGCATGAGCTTTCTTGAGAGGATACTTACCCTGCTGATAGTAAATAGGGGTTAATTTTAGTTCAAGCTGTTGCTGAAATAAAAGCCTGGGGAGGCTGGTGAACAAGGCTGTTTAAGTCCCTATAGCCAAGCAGTCCCTTAGTCCTCTGTTTCACAGAAACATGTCAGAGTAACCATTCATCTGTTGCTCAGGGTATGCTGGTCAGTCCCGGCAGGTAACATATTGTAGTGGTGAGTTTGTGTTTCTCTGAGTCAGATGACTAAGGTTTAGTTGTAGTTCCACTATCTACCAGCCATGTGGCTTCAAGGAGTCACTTTACCTCTTTGAGCCTTATTGTGTAAAAAGAGGAACTCAAAAGTCAGTCCTCAGCATTGATAGAAATGCTGGCAATTATGCTTACATGAAGTTCACATGCAAGGAGTAGGTCTGAGGTGAACCTCTGGAGGCCTGTCACCCAAGCTAGGATGATGAGCAAGCAGTGATGGGTGAATGTGCAGCCTCATGTGGGTCCAGCATTCCTGTTCTGTATTGGACCTTTGGGCCACTGTTTAGTACAATGACCTAAGCAAGGGGCCCACCCATACAATATGCAGCCTGTACAGTGGATTCTGAGAAAGTCCATGACTCACATATGCTGAAACACCCACAAGTAGACACTCTCCTCAGAAAGACAAATCAACTCACACACCAAAACAAGCACAAAACAAAGTCTGATTCTATTCATGGTACCTTCTTTAATAACTCAATATTTGTTAACAACTATCTAATACCGTTTTCTGATAATAGGCCAGATGCATAAATTTATCAAGTTGACTTTTCATTATCTCTTTAGAGAGAGGAAGGGAGAGGGAGAAAGAAATTTAATCATTATGTGAGAGTGCTACAATAATTGGCTGCCTCTGCACACCCCTCACCGGGCGTCAAGCCTGCAACCAGGGCATGTGCCCTGACCTTTTGATGCAAAGGATAATGCCCAACCAACTAAGCCACATCAGCCAGGGCAATTCCTTTCTTTTAAAGTTCATTCTAACACTGATAAATGGTAAGCATTAAATAAATAGTACTTTTTAATTTTTATTACTGTGAGAATCCTATAGAAAAAAAGGGTAATATGCAAATCAACTGAATGGTAGAACGACTCGTCGTTATAACATACACTGACCACAAGGGGGCAAATGCTCAATGCAGGAGCTGCCCCCTGGTGGTCAGTGCACTCCCACAGGGGGAGTGCTAATCAGCCACAAGTCCGGCTGATGGCTGGTGAGCACAGCAGTGGTTGCGGGAGCCTCTCCCACCTCTGGAGCAGCACTAAGGATGTCCCACTAATGGCTCAGGCCTGCTCCCCTCAGGCGTCTAGTAAAAAATGAACATGACAATTATTCCCTTCTTCTCTAAGGGATTTCTCTAAATCAGTCCAAACACAATTTACTAACTTTACTTTCTCAAACAAAGCAACTCTTATGTACTATCTGAAAGGTACCATTAAAAGGCATTGGGCATACTAGAAAAATAGATGTCAGGAGACTCAAGAATGGAAGACATAGCCAAGAATGGCTCATTGCTCATAATGTTATGATTGGGGAACATACAGAACTTTTTCCTTAAGTTCTTTCTGCCACAGTAAAGAGGCAGAAGAAGAGGAGACTAAGTGATAAAATGTCCAAACACTCCTTCTGTAAGAGTAATTCTTTAGTCAAGATTCTTCAGAGAAACAGAACCAATAGAATGATTGATTGACTGATTGACTGATTCATTACAAGGAATTGGCTCATGTGATTATGGAGGCTAAGAAGTCCTAAGATCTATAATCAACAAGTTGGAAACATAGGGGAGCCAATTCTATAATGCCAGTAAACATCTAATTCAGAAGGCAGGAGAAGATAAATGTCCCAACTCAAAAAGAGGCAGAGCGTAAATTCTCCCTTACTCAGCTTCTCTTCTCTTCAGGCCTACCATGGATTGTATGAAGTTCACCGGAGGGCCATTTGCTCTACTCATTCTACCAATTGAAATGTGTATCTCACCTAGAAACTTCCTCATAGACACACTCAGAATAATATTTAACTAGATATCTGAGCACCCAGTGGCCCAGTCAAGTTGACACATAATTAACCATAAACAGAAGCAAAAGACACATCCTCTGAGACACTGAGCTTCACTGAAAACCAGAGAGTCCATTAACATGAAGTAACTATCCCCTTGGAACATAATTACATCTGTATTAGTTATTTATTGCTGAAAAACAGTTTGTCCAAGAACTTAATAAATTGAGACAATAATCAACATTTACTTTCTCACAGAGTATCTGTGAGACAGGCATCCAGGGACAATTTAGCTGAGTAATTTTAGTTCAGGGTCTCCCATGAAGTTGCAGTCAAGCTGTCAGAGCTGCAGTCATCTGAAGTCTTCATGGAAGCTGGAGGATTCTCACCCTAGATGATTTTCTCCTATGGCTATAGGCAAGAGGCCTCAATTCCTCATTGTGTGGTCCTCTCCGTATGGCCTCTTGATTGTCCTCATGCAATCTGGTTTTCCCCAGAACAAGCAATTTAAAATAATAAGATAGAAGATGAAAAACATTTTGTTTCATATGTGACACTATGTCTCTGCTGCAATATCCTACTAATTACATGTATCTGTCCTATACTCATTATGAGAGGATATTACACAGGAGTATAAATATCATAGATGGGTATATTTGGGAGTTACCTCAGAGGCTGGCTACATCCATTATAAAGACTATCACTGAGAAAATAGAGCAAAAATTAAGAAACTTGTTCAAACAGCTTAATCTTTGGCTCTACGCAATGCATGCACAAATAATGGTCTATAAGAACTATCTCTATGTAAATATAAATAACAACAAAAAATCAGCCAGCCCAGCAAATATGCTATGATACATGTACAATTGGTATCCTAGAAGGAAAAAGGAAAAGAATGGACAAAAGAAATACTTAAAGAGATAACAGATAAAAATTTCCAAAATTAGAAAAAGACAAAACTATATATCTAAAAAGACTAAAAGAATACCAAGCATGGAAAGTACAAAGGAAAACACAGCTAAGTGCATTATAGTCAAACTGCTGGAAGCCAAAGATGAAAAGAGAATCTTGTGCAATGGAGCAGAATTACATACAGAGGAATGAAAATAACAATTACAGAAAACTTCTTGTCTGAAATAAATATAAATAAGATGAGCAACATCTTTAAATTACTGAAAGGAAAATAGTCAACCCAGAATTCCATACCCAACAGAAATGATATTAAAAAATGGAAGTAAAGACTTTTTCCTCCAATCAAAAGCTAAATGAATTTATTATACTACAAGAAATTGTAAAGCAAGTTCTTAAGACAAAATGGAGGATAGTAAATGGAAATTTAGATTTACACAAAGAAATAGTGTTGGAAATAGTAAAAATAAAGGTAAATATAAGAGATAGGTTTTCTCATTTTAATCACTTTAAAAGATGATTAACTGTAAAGTAAAAATTCTTGGGGAACAAAAGGTGGTGGGAGAGCAGGTGAAAGCTACACTCACCTCCTTCCAGAACCAAACTAGAAGTACAATTACAATATAGAAAAATCGACCTGAATAACCACCTGAAGACTAGCTGAACAGAAGTCTTATAACAAAGTATTCACAGAAGAAACCACATTGAGACTGGTAGGAAGGACTGAGACACAATAAGGGCTGACCCTTGCACACACATATGCTGTTTGAGAATCTGAAGGGGTATCTCAGTTTCAAAAGTTCCCCCTAAGGAGTGTAATGTCTCAACCATACACTGACCTCCTCTACAGCCTGGAGCACTAGAGCAGAGAAGAGGAGCCCACATAACATCTGATTGTGAAAATCAGCAAGGATTCTATCCACCAGGGACAGACAGGAGTCTACTAGAAACCCAGGTGCTCTCTTAAAGAACCAGTGCACAAAATATTGTTCAGAGCCACTCTCTGAGACTCCAGCAGAGGGAGGGCAGCTCAGAGTGGACTAGAGTCATGGGAGGAGAGACTGGGTAGTGTGGCTCTGAGGAGAGAGCTGAAGGGACAGCCACCAAGTTTTTGTGCTGATTCCCTCTCCCACACTGCTAACAGATGTCATCTCTCCTAAATTGAGCACTCCTCTCCATACTGCATCAGCCTGAGACAATGCACTAGTTCCACCCTCCTGACTCCTAGTCACCCTGTCCTGCTAAATTCATGCCCTGCAGAGGCATCAGCTGCCTAGCCCTGTGGTGTAGAATTCTGAGCAGCTCAGGTGTCAGAGACTGAGTTGGGTGGTACTGGGGCAGGGTCCATTTCCCAACTTCCCATGAGCCTGACAAGTACCCTCTCACAAGGTGAAATCCACTAGTCCCACCCTCCTGACTCCCAGCAGCCCTGCCCTGCAAGCTCAGGCTCTGGAGGAGGTCTGGGCAGAATCCAAGTCAAATTGCATTGTGTGTCTCTAGGGTGAGGGTCATTTTTTCCTTGCACATAAGTGATGCAGGGCCCTCCTGTCACACAGGCAAATCTTGCTTTGCTTGGGTCTAATAAACTCTGTTGGCCTTGCCCAACAATCCCTGAGACCTCACTTTACAACAAAGTTCTATGGTTGCCTGGTCAGTGACAGCTGAACTTGATATACCTTGGGGGTTTTCATCAATAGCCTGAGATCCAGTACTGGTACTGAATTGGAATCTCTATCAGTCTGGCAAACACCACTTGCCCCTACCTGGTGACTCACTGAGAACCTACCTCACACCCTGTGAACCACCAGAGACTCTTTCAGTGATTACACCTAACAAGCAGCCGGCAGTGAAAGAAGGTGGAGGCAAATCTCAGGGTAACTTGGGCCTTTTGCCAACCTACCACCAGGCTTGGTCCTTGTGTCAGCCAGCCTTGGTGAGCTGTTTGGCCCCTCCTACACACACCCAGACCCAAGAGAGTCAGCATTGAACTGTGGATTGCTTAGTAGTTCCAAACAGTTTGCCCACTAGAGTATCTCCCCCAAACCTCAGAACCAACACATTCAGTGGCAGGCTTCAGACCAGATCAGAGCAGGGCCTAATTAACTCTACAAGCAGCACAATCAAAGGGAGATCTCAGCAGGCACCAGACTCTGCTAAAGAAATTTCACTTTTAGTGATAAGCACTTGCAGAGCACCATGTACACTTTAGTCAGGGTTGATTCTCAGAGTCAGGAGCCCTGATGGTCAACCCCAGCCACAAAGTCCAATAGCAATCAAGACTCAAGTACAAGAGGGCTCACATAACCCACACAGGAGATATGCTTGAAGCCCTCAGCTTAGGTGATCAAGGAGACTGTGCCACTGCATCCCACAGGAAACCTACTCCATAAGGCCAGCCTACCAAGGCTGGGAGACATAGTGGATCTACACAGAAACAAACACAACAGAAGTAGCCAAAATGGGGAGACAAACAAAAGTGCCTCCAATGACAGAATAGGAGAAATCTCCAGAAAAAGAAATAAATGAAATGGAAGAATGCAATCTACCAGATGCAAAATTTAAAAGCAATGGTTATAAGGATGCTCAAGGAACTCAGTGAGAACATCAACAGAATTAAAAATGACAGAAATCATTAAAAACAACCAGCCAAAAATGAAGAATAAAATATCTAAAATGAAGAATTTACTAGAGAAAATCAACAGGCGAGAAAGAAGCACAGGATGGAATCAATGTTTTGAAAGACAAAGTAGTAGAAAAGATCCAATCACAATTTAAAAAAGAAAATAATTTAAAATAAGGGTGGTTTAAAGGACCCTTTGAAACAAAAGAAGTGTAACAGCATCAACATCATAGATGTACATGCAGAAGAGAGAGCGCAACAGATTTATTACCTGGTGGAGGGGAAGAAGAAGAAGAAGAAGAAGAAGAAGAAGAAGAAGAAGAAGAAGAAG